>BLFN01000075.1:484872-492372 GCA_014634225.1 Acropora yongei | reverse complement strand
AAAACATAATAGTGCAGACTACGAGGTAGCCACTAACCCATTGACTTAATGGCTACTTCTCCATCGGATATTTCTATGGACTAACAAGTACCCACTAACCCAATGACTTAACGGCTACCGTTCCATCGGAATATAACTAGGGATTAACAAGTAGCCTCTAACCCAATGACTTATTCGCTAATCCTGGTATCGGAGCAGTTAACGGACGGTAACCAGTCTGTTCAGTCACCAGTGTCATTACCATTACAGTCCTTCTGGTTCTGGAATTGGACAAGATAGCCCTGACGGGAGTTGTAGGCTAGCACTGTGATGGTACCCTTCAACCATCCCAAACAACAGAGTTCTCCATCTTCATTTTTTTCTATATATCCCACCTCTACCATTGAATTTATTAGTCCTTTGCCTCTCTGCCACACTCTCTTGGCTGTCTTGATGTCTTTAGCTTTGTCTGGTGGACCATTTGCATCGTGTTGCTTGAATGTTTCTGCGTCGGCCACAAGGCTTCTGCGTTTCCTTTTTGTATTCTTTCTTTTTTTGCTGTCAACTGAGTAACTTATGGTCACATCTCGAGATCTTGCCACCCGGCATGTTCACGGCATGAATTCTGTCCTCTAAGTAAATGTTTTCCAGTATGACATTCAAGTTGTTCTTTGATTTAAATGACTGTCTGTTAATGGACTCGACGGGATTGGTCGTGTCAGAAGTTTCCTCCCAGTCTTCGGCATCTCTACTGGTGAATGCTTAAGTGATCAATTTTTAGTGTTAGCTAGTGGCTATTTGTTAGTCCTTTGCTTCGTGACTACTTGTCAGTGCATGGCAATATTCTGATGGAAAGTTAGCCGTTAAGTCATTAGGTTAGTGGCTACTTGTTAGTCCTTAGTAGTATTCCGATGGAAAGGTAGCCATTAAGTCATTAGGTTAGTGGCTACTTGTTAGTCTATAGTAATATTCCGATGGAAAGGTAGCTGTTAAGTCATTAGGTTAATGGCTACTTGTTAGTAAACACCTTAAGATCGACGTTTACCGCTGACCGCAAACCTCTACAGGTCATGTGACCAGATTTCAAGCTCGTGTTTACGGAAAACTCTCCACGTTTTCAATGGCAAGAGGTAGGTTTTCGCGTAAGTCATTTACCTCAACTTTTATTTGCATGTATATTTTGTGATCTCACGTATGCCTGGCACTGATATACAAAAAAGCCTTTTTCTTTCATTTCATATGAGTTTTAATATTAACAAGACAACAGTTTCCTTTTTACAAGGTTTGAACGACAACTCCCGCACAACCTTGAAATCCAATATGGCGGCATGAAAAACACATGCTCAATCTGAGATAGCAAATAGTATCAAATGTACATCTTTTTATTTCTCATTGCTCGTTTCTTAGCTTTTATTTTTTAATTGTTTCAGATACAACAGTATGCTCAACATGGCACCTTTCCGTTGGCCAGAATTAAGTCATGACAAAGACCTATTACTGGAGGTTGCTATGAAGAAACAAGAAAGACCCGCGGACTGGGAAGATACAGCTTTAAACCTCAGTCTGGCGTTTTCCACGCCAAGTAATGCGGTCGAAATAAAAGGGCGAGCCTGCTGAGAAAGGTTGGACCGTTTAATTCACAAGTTTAAAAATGAAGATGCGAAGGCACTGAAAAGGTAAACATTAATATTTACATTGTCTATTTAATGAATATATGAATATATATGTTTACAAACTAGCATTCAAGAAACTGTAGTTTTAGTTCCCAATCCATTAAGTTAGATATGCCTCATTCTTCAAAGGATGCCGCTTCAATAATGCAATAGTGGACGGGTATTCTGTAATTGCTCCAAGTCGGCTTTTTGTTGTTTCTAAAGGTCGGGCACCGAGGAAGCATACCCAGAAATAAAGCAGGTATTACAAGACATCTTAGATTACAGGAGAGACATGAACCAAGAAAAGATAGATAAAAAGAGAAAAGCAGAAGAAGATCGCAAAAAAGGGGAGGATAGGAGACGAGCAGCACTCGTAGGATTAGCCAGTAAGTGAAATATGAATATTTTATATTTAAAGTTTTGTTTTGTTCAGTTCAGGTTTGTTTTCGAGACGCTTATTTTCAGTTCGTAATTGAGGGCACACGAACAAAGGGTATGTTAAAGCTTTATGGTGCTTATTGAAAATATTCATTTCCAGCTCTGAACACACATATCCACTTACCCATAACTATAAACAAAAATTTTCAAACTCAGAGCAAAGAAGTCAGCAAAGGTTGCTTAACTTGTAACACCAAAACCTCTCAAATTAAGCCACCTTTGGAAAGAATTCATATTTTTTTGCTTTACTTTTTGGTTAGACATACTTTGTACAGTGCACCTGACTGAGACGGAGGATATTACATGGTCACGCGGGGATACAAATTTTATCTTCGAGTGCTCAAAGTATCTCACTCTGCGCTAACTCGTGAGAGATACTCTCCATTTGCTTTTCTCGAAGAGAACTGTAATTGTTAACTGACTGTACGTTTTTATGCCCCGTTATTTGAATTATCTGGTTGGGAGGAACTCCACTGTCCTGGAGTTTTTGAACTAAAGTTTTTCTACAACTGTGGTTTGTTTTCCCTAAAATTCCTGCCGCTTGTGTCATGTCTTTCATGATATTGTTTGACTTGTTCACTCCCATTGGTTGTGCTTTGAGCCAGTTTTTGTCTTCCACTGATGCATGAGTTTCTGATTTAAAGTAATAGGCCTCTTGCAGCAATTGATCACGTGATAAATTTCCCCATAGCAACAAGGCTCTGGTGGGCAAGCGAAGTGCACTTTGCTTGACAACAATAAGAAGCGTAATATTCCAACATTAAAGGAACTGTCTTTACCCATTATTCTCAAATATAGAAGAAAGATTTTTCACAGATCATCGAATATAGTTTTTTGACATTTCGTACGAGTGGATTTTTTCAAAGAAATCTTTTGCCAGACGGGATTTATCGTCGCTCAAACAGACGTGATTGACGAGTAAACACGAGCAATGGCAGCTTTCACAGGCACTTTGTTGTTATTTTTATTAGTTCTATTTTCACCTATGAAATCTTTTCAATCTTTGGAAAAAATTTTACATCGGATAATATTTACCGTATATTTAAAGAACAGTCTGAATCTTGACGATGTAATGCTGTTTTATGGACAGTTTCTGCAAGACGCCTTATGTACTCTCTCAGTATACACTGCAACGCGAAGGAATCAAGTTCGCATCTCTAATTTATGAATTTGTCTGTTTATATTTTGATATATATTTTTATATATAGATGAATCAAGGGATTTGTCTTCTTTTCCTATGCTATCATTTGGTGAGGTTGAAAGTTACGCGAAAAAAGAATCAGGTTGTGAGAATACTTCGAAAGCGTATAAGTTCTTCGCTGAGCCAGGTTATTTACACAATGTCAAAGGTAATGAATTTTATCAGAATGTAATAAAAATCCTGTTAAATTGGCGGACTTAAGATTTGTTTCATATTATTTATAAGTGTCATACTCACAAGACATCGCAAGATTAAATGGGAGATGTTACCATTCAATGAAGAAAAGTGAATCACCTCATACACTGGAAGCAGATGTAACTATAGCTTCAAAGACTATAAAGGGCCGCTGCTCTTGTGTTGCTGGTGCAGGAGGATTCTGTCACCATGTCATAGCATTGCTGTTTTATATAGCTCACTGCAAGCAGTCTGGTCTAATGGCAATTCCTGATGATCTAACCTGTACAAGTCTGCCACAGAGGTGGAGTGTACCACGAGAGAGGAAGATTGCAAACAAATCCATCCAGGAACTATGGGTCAAAAAACCACAGCAAGGTGCAAACTATTCCAAGTTCATTAAAAGCACCTTGTTCTCACCTGCTGCTCTGTATCCAATAATGACATATGAACATTTAAGTGATCTTGATCCCAAACCATTGATGGCAACTTTGGCACCAAAAAGGGAAGAAGTTAATAGATCTGAAATGGTACCATGCAAATTTGGAAATGTCCCTAAGGCTTCAGTGCTATCATACCAACAAAAGCTATCTCAAGAGTATGTTATCAACGATTTTTCGTGTCCATTGTTTCCATCTTTGTCATTAGACAATGCCAAAGACAGAATCAAGAACAATGTAATGATCTGCCTGACAAATGAAAAACAAGCAGCCCTGGAATCCCTTCAGTTGACCCAAGAAAAAGCTATTGAATTAGAGCATGCTACACTGTCACAGTCTGATAGCCAGCTTTGGTACTCACTGCGTGCAAAGCGAATAACTACAAGTAAATTTGGAGATGTAGCAAAGCGTCAGTCGGGGTTTGAAAACCTGGTTAAGCAATTGAACCCAACCAGGAGAGTTGTGACTGGAGATATGCAACGTGGTATTGATATGGAACCATTTGCTGCTATTGCTTATGCCAATATTGCCAAGAAAGGAAAGGTGAATCTCTTCCCTTCTGGACTTATTATTAATCCTGTATGCCCCTGGCTTGGCTGTACACCAGACCGTAAGGTATATGACATGGAAGCAGAGGAAGAAGGTCTTATGCCATTTGGTCTTTTGGAAGTCAAAGTTGTAAAAGAGGGTTCTGTGGACTTCAGCAAAGTTCAGTATCTATCAACCAATGCTGATAATCAGCTCAAACTTAAGGAATCGCATAAGTATTATTACCAAGTCCAATGTCAATTAGCATTGTCAGGCTTGGAATGGTGTGACTTTTTTACTTATATAAGTGATTCTTTATATCACTGTGAGAGAATACTTTTTGATCAAATTTTTTTTGAGAAAGCTAAGGACAAGGTTGACCTCTTCTTTTTCAATTTTTATTTGAACTAGAAACACAAAGTTTTTGTTTCCTTTTTTCGTATTTTTAGGTAATTATTGAACAATAAGGTTTTTTATTCATCAGCTATAACTGCTAACACTGATAGATTTTGGAGGAGGACAGGCTTTCAATCAACTTTGATACTTTGTACTAGTTAATCATCTGATAATTCACAATGGTTGTTGATACTTTTCTTAATAAGAGCACCTTGAAAGTTTGTTAGCAAACAAACTACAGTGTAAATCTGATTAATAGATCCCATCATGTTAAGAGGTATACACCAATCAAAAATATGATATTCTTTTACGCGCCTGATAGCACGTTCCACATGAATGCGAAGCTTTGCAATTTTCTTGGTACCTGTAGCCTCTCTAATTGAAAACTGCCCCTTACTTTGGAGGTATGGAGGGATATTCAACTTGACTTTCTTTTTGAGTAATATGTCCTCAATGTCAAAACCCTTGTCAGCCATTACTGAATCATTTTCCTCAAGGAGATCTAACAATCCACAACATCGAGTTATTTCCTTATCTGAAATTGATCCTGTGTAAAGTGAGGATACAAATGTAACTGCACCATGAGGAGCAATACCAATAAGCCCTTTCAGGGTGGTATTGCTTTTATATGATGAATACAGTTGGGATTGAAGCAATAGCGAGGATGGAGTCTGCACATATAACTCGGTACAGTCTATTATGACCCTTGTAGCAGGATAAAGTTCTTTAAATGATTGAGGCATACACTCATTAATTTGCTGCCTAGAAGCCCACACTGGTTGAGTACCAAGTAGAAAATACAAATAATTGGCCCAAGTAGTTATCTTCCGACTCACTGTTGAAATACTTAAAAGGAATCTATCCGCCAAATCTTGCTCAAAAAGACAAAGTCTAATTCTGACTAAAAATAGAAACAACTCATCAATCAAAAGCATGGTGCGAGCAGAAGGTCTGTTGGCTTGTAAACCAGCAGAATAAACATAATTCATGTGTTGTGCAGAAGGCTCAACAAAATGATAAAAATTGTAAAAATGCTGATAGCTAAGAAATTCAGTATAAAATCTAATGCTCTCATTATCAGACGAAAACCGCTCTAGTCCAAACTTATGTATTTTTAGAGCAGCAATTTGAGCTTTGAGACTTTCAATTTCCCTTTGGGCTGCTTTATAGGCTGCTTGTAAGGACTCACTCTCTGCATCTGATGTCACTGCGGATGATCCAACTTCGAATGGTTCGGCTTCAAGAGGGTCAGCAGTAAACTCAGGTCTATCAGCCTCATCTTCACTTTCAGTTCGACTGTAGCTGAGAAATAAGACAACAGAGTTAACCCATAAAGAAATCGCTACTTGTTTTTATATCTGTAATGGCCAACTACTGAATATACCACCTACCTGTCAACCATACGAATCATTTGTCTTCTTTGCTTCATTTTGCCACGCCAGTTAAATACAGAGGGTACCACACCAGCTCTTAGTAGCCGTTTGCCTGACTTGTTGGGAGGTCTAAAATCACTTTCCAAGAAGTGAGTCGAACAGACCCTTGTGTTGCTTGTTATCTGAAAAAGGGCATGGACCAAACATTCTTTCAATCCTGTCACAATAAAATCTAGCAGTATCTTTTTAACATCACAGTTTACCGTGAAATAAGGTCCTTCATCTCTTCTTATTTTAATGATCCATTGCTTTCTTAGAGATGCCTCCTTAGGAAAACGATGAAAAGACAAATCCTCGCTGTACCTCGAATCGCCATTGCAGAGTGGGACACAACAATGAAGTCGTGTTTTCGATCTCGTCAGTTTCGATTTCGTTAAGTGTTCTGTGACTTGAAAATCGCCATCAGCATCTATAGAAATTACGGAAAATATATTGAAGACATTTTGTAACATAGCCATAACTATTCCGCATAATGTATGAATTCAAAGTGGACAGACTGCAAATTATAGTAGTTGCTAAAATATATCTGTGTTGTAACTGTTCTTCGGATGCCATACACTCAAGGCAAGCAGCAACTACAGGTAAATTGAAGACCTAACAAACCTAAACCCCGAACTATAGAAATAAGATCATACCTGTTTCCTCTTCGAACGTAAATTTTAACGAAGAAAATGACGTCAAATCACTTAATTCATCTATATATCAAAATAGAAACAGACAAATTCATAAATTAGAGATGCGAACGTGATTCTACATAAAGCGTCTTGCAGAAACTGTCCATAAAACAGCATTACATCGTCAAGATTCAGACTGTTCTTTAAGGATAGTCTTAAAAATACGGTTAATATTATCCGATGTAAAATTTTTTCCAAAGATTGAAAAGATTTCATAGGTGAAAATAGAACTAATAAAAATAACAACAAAGTACCTGTGAAAGCTGCCATTGCTCGTCTTTACTCATCAATCACGTCTGTTTGAGCGACGATAAATCCCGTCTGGCAAAGATTTCTTTGAAAAAATCCACTCGTACGAAATGTCAAAAAACTATATTCGATGATCTGTGAAAAATCTTTCTTCTATATTGAGAAAAATGGGTAAAGACAGTTCCTTTAGTGTTGGAATATTACGCTTCGCTAATCAAGTTCTTATTGTTGTCAAGCAAAGTGCACTTCGCTTGCCCACCAGAGCCTTGTTGCTATGGGGAAATTTATCACGTGATCAATTGCTGAAAAAGGCCTATTTACAGACAAAGAGAA
>BLFN01000075.1:428800-431300 GCA_014634225.1 Acropora yongei | reverse complement strand
ATGGAGGTGGCCTCCTTCGCTACCTTCGCCCGAACAGGATCTCCCAAAAGGCCCACGAGCAGCCTTTGTAGCGATTCTTTATCGAGTAGGTCTGCCCTCGCCTTAACTTCATCGAGAGTCGCCGCGTACGCATCAGCCTTCTCATGCACCTCATTCCTGGCGAGACGGACCAAAGACTGCAACAGCTCGACTGCTTTGTATCGATCAAACATGTTTAACGGGCGGTTTAGGTGTCTACGGAGAGTTATCAACGCCTCCTCCGTGCTCCTGCGCGCTCTCTCGTCCTCCAAAGCTTTCAACTTTTTCTCAAGGGTTTGAATACGATCGACCGGCTGAGAAACAAGAAAAAATACCGGGGAAGGAATGAAAACGCATCTGATGTTCTGCTGATCAGAACAGAACCGAGACATAACCAAACCCAAAATAATAGGGGAATGCTATTTAGTCACACCAGCCCTCCGTTCGTTGTGGAAACCTCCCCAGTGTTCGCACCACAAAACCTGTGTATACTTTCTTCCACAACACGATTTCACTCCCCACTCCCCGCTCTATCTTCCTTTGAACAATCTTACCTAATCGCTCCTCTCCTTCCTTTCCTATTTCAACTCCGAACTTTATCATCTCCGACTTTCTATCAGCAATTTGTATCAACTATTAATTTACCCTTTTGTCACTTCCTTTCACTTTCTTCTTCGCGTCCTCTTTGTCTTTCCTCCATCCTTCCCGCTTCTTATTCTCTTTTTTTTTCTTCTCATCTCTTTCATTCCCTTACATCGATTTTTTCTTTCGTTTCACCGTCATGTCAAGGGTGCTTCTTTCCCTTCTCCTCACTTTCTCCTTTTATTCTCTAATCTCTCAACGCCATCTAAGAACTTTGCGAGGCGTTTGCACATTTCCTTCCTTTTTTTTTTTCCTTTTTTTTTCTTTTTTTCTTTTTTTCTTTTTTTCTTTTTTTCATACTGGTTCTCCTTTGCCCCCCCTTTATTTCTCTCTCTCCTTGTCTGGTACCACCCAAAAGGCGCTCTGAATGTATGCACGTCCTAAAAGCGGTTCTGCTTTTTTCCTTCCTTCCTTCCATCTTTTCTTCCATTTTGTTTTTTGTTTTTTTCTCTACTTGGATACTCTGAATCATCTCCCTATCCTCACAACAGATCCATAAAACTTTTCCGATCGCACAAAACAACGTGCAACAATCAGGCAATAAGGAAAACTGCCGCTCGGAACAAAGAGGCGTACCGACACTACACACAATACAGCTATGAAAAGGTGCTAATGAAGTGTGCAAAGGTAACCAAAATCGTGGACAATATGCACGTGCCCCAAAAGCACGTGCAAACAACAATATAGGCATAATGAGAAAACCAACCTAAACGGGACGCAGTGCTAACGAGAGAGAAAAATGTCCCGGAAAGCAAAATAAAAACAACCACATAAAACTACGCGAAGAAGCAAGGTAGACAATAAAGCCAAGGGGCGAACGAAA
This sequence comes from Acropora yongei, assembly GCA_014634225.1. Taxonomy (NCBI): domain Eukaryota; kingdom Metazoa; phylum Cnidaria; class Anthozoa; order Scleractinia; family Acroporidae; genus Acropora; species Acropora yongei. Next base: position 429,817 of record BLFN01000075.1, on the reverse strand, counting down.
AACCCAGGCGTGACAACCAAGGTGCAAATTAAACGAACGCTATCCGAGCAAACTAGTCAAAACCGGGCAATAGAACGCAGGGACGAAACGGGGGTAAAAAGGGATAATGCAACCAAGCGACCGAAATTTGCATATATCGTGCCGTGGCAAAATTAGGGACCTTAAGATACCAGGACGGGGAGCTACGATGGGGATGGCACCGTAAGAGTAAGACTGGGACGAGTCCCGTCGTCGCTGCCAACAACAAAAAGCTTAAGACTGTGTATTTCTGTGTAGTGCAGGGAAGCCGATACTTTTTCGATTTATAACAGCAATGACATCCTTTAAAGATGCTAGGAATCTTCTCCTGAAAAGCTATAACGATGGCATTATCGATGACGATGAATTTATTTTGCTGTATGAAGGAAACTTATTGAATAATCCAGAATTTCGATATGAATACAACGAAAGATTCGGCTTGGATGCGATGGACGATACAGTTCAATTCAATTTTAATTTAAACTCCGGCTCAAACATTAATTTTGCAGTGTTAGAAAAAGAAAAATAGAATGCATATAATCTTATACAAATTACATATAGAAGATGATAAATAGTAGTAATGATTTATTTACTATTGTGATTAAGAAGGAAAGTGTTAAGGGGAAAAACAAAAAGGGATAAATGGAAAACAAACAGTTTTAACACTAGGTTGATTGTGAGGAGTTTGAGACACATAAATAGCTTATGAAACTAATCGAGTAAGTGCCCCAAAGGAACAAAATTTATCAGAGGGAATATAGTGTTTAATAAACAATTTGTGTTCAAAGTAATTTTTTTAAGATCTAACCATCCAAAACAAAAAGAAAAAAACAATATATATATATATATATAGCTGCAGACAGTACTGTTTCGGCCTTCTGGGCCTCATCAGTGCAGTGCTGATGCTGAGATGAAGGTGAAGCCATTAAAGCCACCTCCAGCCACCTCTATATATATATATATATATATATATATATATATATATATATATATATATAT
>BLFN01000075.1:376566-378294 GCA_014634225.1 Acropora yongei | reverse complement strand
AGTTTGGCAATTTACGAAATTGCAACGAGAATTTACAAGCAAGAGGATCTTGTTCGAGTGCCAACATTACTATCGGTCATTGGAGAAGATGCTGTGAAAGCATTCGATACGTTTGTCTGGAGAAAAGGTCAGAAGAAAGATAGTATTAAGGATTTGTTAGCCAAACTTCATGAACATTGCGAACCCCGCACACAGGAAATTTACAAACGCTATCGTTTCAACAATTGGAGGCAAGAGGCAGGCGAAAGCATAAGTGCGTACATGACCGAGTTGCGTGTGATTGCCAAGAACTGTGCTCATGACGAAATCACACCAGATGAAATTCTGCGCGACCGTTTTGTCCTTGGGGTCCGAGATGAGAAAGCACGAGAACGCCTTTTACGAATAAACGATCTGACTTTGTCAAAAGGGATCGATATATGCAGAGCCGCAAAGCAGACCGGTCAGCTATTAAAGATGATTAATAGCGGGGCGGAGGAGACAGTTGGCGCGGTTATAACAGTGGACAGGAATGATCAACGACTTAACTCAAGAAAACGGCCAGAATGCCGATTCTATGGGTATCAACATGCAAGTCGCCAATGCCCTGCCTATCTGCAAACCTGCCACAAATGCAGACAAAAAAACTACTTCAAGTCAAAGTGCCGATCAACTACCCCAAACGTACATACTGTAGAAGAAGTAAATTGAAAAAGTCTTTCGCATCAGTCATGTTGGGTGTGGCTCAAGTGCATTGATTACCATGAAACTGTTATCGCACAACACCTGCATTGAACTGGGGCTAGTGACAATTAATGACTGTGATAGCACTATTACTCCAAATTCCTATGGTCTCGATTCGATCCCTGCTGTTGCTAAAACAACAGGAACTACTGATTTATTAGATGAATACAAGGATGTTTTTAAAAGCCTGGGAGACCTCCCAGGCGAGTATCACATAATCACCGATGATGCAGTGCCATCCGTAGTACATCCACCTCGTCGTGTGCCAATGGATTTAGGAAACCAGATTAAACAGAAACTGCATGGGATGGTAGCCAGTGACGTCATCACCCCGGTAACTGAACCTACCGAGTAGGTCTCCAGTATGTTAGTCATTGTCAAACCCAACAAGTTGCGTGTATGCCTTGACCCTCGCGATTTTTGAACAAAGCCATCCGCCGAGAACACTACCAAATGCCTGCAGTGGAGGAAGTTGCGAGCCGACTTTCACAAGCAAAGACGTTCACCCTTGTAGATGCCAAAGATTGCCTATGGCAGAAACGTCTTGACACTGAGCCTAGCTATAAAGCTACGTTCAATACATCATTTGGGCGGTTCCGTTGGAACAGGATGCGGTTTAGCATCTTTTCAGCGCCTAAAGTGTGGCAACGCATTATGCTCGAGTTTGAAGGGCGTCTGGAAGGAATGGAAGTGATAGCAGATGACTTCCTGATTGTCGGATCCGGCAATAGTGACCGAGAAGTGAACAACAGTCTCGAAAGACATGAGCGCGCTTTTCTCGAGAAATGCCGCCTGTGGAACCTGAAATTGAATCGTGACAAAGTCAAACGACATCAGTCGAGCGTGAAATTTCTGGGCCACCTACTCACTTCTAAGGGGCTAAGAGCTGGCCTTGAGAAAATCCAGGCCATATTGCAGATGGCTGAACTTAAGGAGGTCGTACAAAGTTTATGCCTCATCTATCAGAAATGACAGAGCCACTCAGACGCCTAGAAGACAAGAATA
>BLFN01000075.1:323229-326506 GCA_014634225.1 Acropora yongei | reverse complement strand
GCACATCAAAGAATAATTCCCGAGGAAGGGGGTGGGGGGTGGGTACTCTTTTCTAAGGGTTTAATGGGGACGTGCGGCCAGCAAGGGTATGTTTTTTGGGGTTTTTGCCTTAAACAGGGTATTAAATTTATCATTTTTTGTCTTAATCAGGGTATCGATTTGTCAATATGTGTTTTAAACTGGATATATTTTCTTGGACGATAAACAGCAATGTTTTTACAAGCTCTTGTTAATTAATATTGACTTCCGTTCACTTTGGCATTGATACCAGGCACATTAAATTTCCAATGATTACACAACAAAATAAGTGTAGGTAATCATACGGTTTCGAGTTCAATTTGGAATTAACTTGCACGAGTGAGTTTTTCAAAAAGCTGAAATTGCACGAGCCGCTTCGGCGAGTGCAATTTCAGCTTTTTGAAAAACTCACAAGTGCAAATTAATTCCAAATTGAACGAGAAAAACCGTATGATTACTTATTAATAATACAAACATGAAAAAATTCGGAAAAAGTGCCGGAAGATGTTTCTTGAAGCCCTTTTTTCGCATTCGAGAAAGTTTTTTTTCAGAGTTTCTTCAGAATTTTGGTCATTGCCGTTTACATGAGATCATTGGCCTACAACTTTCTCAATTTCTTTCTTTAAATCACAATCCAGAATTACGATGTTTAATTTGCACTGGTGTTACACTTTTTGCACTGGTGTTACACTTGAACTGCACTGTTCTCAGCCAATCAGAATCGAGTAATTTTTTCATGTGTATTATTATGTCTTAAACAGGGTATCAAAAATCGGAATTCTGTCTCAAACAGGGTAGGAAAATCAGCGATAGTTGTCTTAAACAGGGTCAAGGTATACCCCGGGGGAGAATTCCTCGACTATTCGGTCAAGTACTAGAATGATGTTCTCGCAATGACTACCATCATCTTCAAACATTAAGAAAAAGGCTTTATCTTTGTAGTAGGAGAAGTCGCAATTAGTTGAACTGTTACCTTCAAGTTTGTCACCATTCTTTATGTCGTGATTGTCTTCACTATCTCTAAGCTCGGAAGATTCCTCGTGTTCCTCCATCGATGCATTCTGCGTGAGCCAGAGTGATACTTCGCCCAGTAAAGAATCTGATGTTCACACGTTTTTCTCTTGCTTTTTGGAGGAGTGCTTGTAAATGTCGACCCAAATTCAAACATTTCATCAGCGACTGATTCTATTCTCGGAGTCTCTTCACCGTGACAAAAAATCCTCACCTCTTGAGGCAAACATCAAGGACTATATACTTGAAAAGTACGACGACGAAAAACTAGGCTCTTCTGCGACTGATGACTCGTCCATCGTTACGACTGCGATTCTCTCTTCGTTTCGAAAGAACAACGAATTTTAAATATACCACATGCGAAAGTAACCGTCGTAAGTGTCAGATTTCAGACTTTACTTTCATGAAACTCCTCCTCCAAACCGTAAGGACAGAGCTTCTGGGGAAAAGGGTGGTGTCCTTATAGCCATTCACAATGACATTATCTCAGTAGAGCAATTATCACCTGCTGACTGTGAGATTGTCTGGACCAAAATCTCACACAAAAATGGTGATATCATGTTTGGTGCATTTTATCGCCAATCTACATTCCCCATTGAGACTATTGAACAACTTGAATTTTCCATGAATAACCTTAAAGAACTCAATGGATTAAACAGTAAACATGTCATACTTGGAGGTGATTTCAATCTACCGGATGTAAATTGGAAGGATGGATCAATTAAGAGAAATCCTCAATATGCAAATGGCATTAGTGAGAAAATGCTAGGCATTATGGTTGAATTTAATCTTACACAAGTGGTACAAGAACCCACCCGTGAAAACAACATATTAGACCTAGTGTTTACGACTCACCCAGACCTCATTGAAGGTACCTATATTGTCCCAGGTATGAGTGACCATGGTGCAGTAATTTGTGACATTAACTTCAAGATCAAGCCTCCTTTAAATCCACCAAGATCTGTCAACTTATACAAACGTGCAGATATGGGAGGACTGCAGGAACAATTAAAGAATTCATATGCATCATTTCAAGCTTCGGATCCTTCCACAAAATCAGTTGAAGAAAACTGGACTCAGTTCAAAATTATACTTTTCAACAATATTAAGAAAAAAATTCCCCAAAAGATCCTTAGCAAGAAAAAATATACTCCATGGTTTAATTCACGCATTAAACGCCTAATTCGCCAAAAGCAACGACGTTACAATGCCGTCAGACACAGCAATAGTGAACAACATTGGCGCAAATTCAGAAACCTTCGGAAAGTGGTACATAATGAAATGCGAAAAGCTCACCAAAACTACATCAACAATCTTCTGGACACTGGTGATGACGTCACTAGTGAGAACACCAAACCCAGCATAACTAAACGCTTCTGGCAGTACATCAAAGCTAAACGTAAAGACTCTTCTGGAATTCCCATCCTCAAATCTGACGGAAAGGAAGTCACTGACTCAAAACAGAAGGCAGAAATTCTTAACAAGCAGTACAACAGTGTCCTTAAAGAAGAAAATCCTATATTACCAACTTTAGGTTACAGTGATATCCCAGACATGCCAAATGTTACAATAGACATTGATGGTGTCACTAAATTACTCCAGAGAATTAATCCATCTAAAGCAACAGGACAAGATCTGATTCCAATGCGTGTCCTCAAAGGGGCTGCATCAACTATTGCACCCTACTTATGCTTCATTTTCCAACAATCAGTCGATACTGGGTCTGTTCCAGCTGACTGGAAACATGCAAATATTATAGCAGTATGCAAGAAAGGCCCTAGGACAGAAGCACAAAATTATCGACCTGTTTCTTTAACATCCGTACCGTGTAAATTACTAGAACATATTATGTTTCGACACATCATAACACATCTGGATGCACATAATGTGTTAGTTGATCATCAACATGGCTTCAGGAATAATCGTTCCTGTGAGACACAACTTATTAACACCAAAGAACACTTGGCACGCTCAATTAACTACAGGAACCAAACCGACCTTTTGATATTGGATTTCTCAAAAGCATTTGACACCGTCGCGCACAAGCGTCTGCTCCTGAAACTTGAATATTATGGCATCCGTGGCCACCACCTAAACTGGATGCAACCATGGCTGATAAATAGAACTCAACAAGTAGTACTTGAAGGTGAACATAGTGAAAAGTCAAATGTAAAATCAGGAGTCCCACAAGGAACAGTCTTATGGCCCCTTTGCTTCTTAATTTACATTAATGACATGGGCAATAACA
>BLFN01000075.1:290729-293229 GCA_014634225.1 Acropora yongei | reverse complement strand
TCTCCTTTAGTTCCTCAAATTAGCCTGTGTTTGCTACTTTGATTGCGATATTTCCGACTAATTCTCAATATCTTCAATTTTCGTTAGCATTGCCAAGTGTGCACAAGCAGGATCCCAGAATTCTACCTCGTGTGCCCAAGCAGGATCCTCGATCAGGAGATGCTTCAATCAACCCGCGTTCAAGTCAAAATTGTCCACAGTTCTGGGAGAAATTTGAAGACTCTTGTTATAAAGTGCTTAGACCTATCAAGTCTTGGAAAGACGCTAAAGCCAAATGCGAAAACGACAACGCAAACGTGGTGAAGATAACCACCTATAATGAGAACAGCTTTGTCAAAAATTATGCCTTGAGCGAAGAAATGCCAAAAATTTGGATCGGGATGAAAGAAGCCTTCCACTGGTTTGACGGTGAAGATATAAACTACGCAGACTGGGCTTCAGGTCATCCTGAAGTTGAAGAGTCATGCGCATGGATTGATACTACACAAGGCGACGCTGAAGGTCGTTGGTATGATGTTCCCTGTAAGGCCGACAAATTTGAAGATGTTGGCACTGTCTGCGAGAAGCCGGTTAGTGGACAAGCCAGTTTAACAAAAAGACGCAAGTAGCGATGGGCTCATGGTTATGGTGCTCGGTTATATGTTGTTAAAAAAACAAGGTCTCTTGCCAAGGGACGTTTAAAAATGTAATGATGTAAAACAAAAGCCTAGGTCATAGTCTCTTAAGTAAAGATAATTGTAAACAATGGGATATAGAAGAAATAGCGGCTTGACAATAAAAATGTGGTTCAATTTTTTTTGGTTTCGTTTGTTTTGTTTTGTTTTTTTTGGTTCATCACTTTGACTAAGTTGGCAAATATTTTTGCATAACCTCATTAGCTTTTTTATAGTTTACTATTATCAATGCGCATTTTATCGGCTTGAATTAATTTAAACACTTCGACATTCCTAACACCTATTTCCCGAAGTTTCTAAAACTCAACAAATCTAATATCAGCCTAGATACTTTATGAGTAGCAACTCAAACTTATTGAACAGCATTTTTGAAGATAACTGGTATTTTCATATTCTTGTGTAAGTGTTTTTTTTATGTTTTCAGCACTAAATCGCCTTTTGAGTGTAACATTTTTTGAATACCGTTGAAGGAAAAGGTAGATCGCGCTAGAGGATAAAAGAAAGTAGTAATTTATTGGGTAAAGCCAAATTCTATAAAATCCAATTTTACAGCCTCTTCATTTCTGCCAGTTCCTTCATCTCTACCCCTATACACCCCCCCAAAAAAATATTCTGTCAGATTGTTGTAACGCTTCACATGAATGTATTTATAGATACTTCTGGACGAAGAGAGATAATAAGAGTAAAGTGCTTGTTATTGAACAAAACACAATAAGCCTTTTTGCAATCATGGAGAAATTAATAAAGGCTTGAGACAAATTTTTCACTTATGGCACTTTTCATGCCACAACCTCACCCATCTAGCCTCTCCCCCCCCCCACCCCACATACAATACTAAAAACTAGTACATGCAATGTCTCCTGAGATTGGATAGGGAGGGAAGACAGCAACGCGATTTTAAAAGAATAGCAGTACTTTTTCAAACTTCAATTGTAAAATACGGATAATTCGTTGCATTACATCCCAAGGGCTTTTGTTCACGGCTGTAGTTTGACCCAAATATCAACCAACTTAGGCACCACAGCTCCCGTTGTCACAGCTAAAATCCACAGTTTTTTTATTGTGAAAGTGGTCCAGAAACGAAACGAAATTAAAGGAAACGCAGATTAAATCAAGAGTGAAGGTTGCTATGGTCTTAACACATAGGTGCTATTTAGTAACTCTAAAGACATGTAGCTTAAAAGTACAAAAGAAGCTCTTATCGAAACTCTAATTAAGGAACTTAGATTTACTAAGGCCAAGCGGAACGGAAAAACAAAGTGAGATGTAGGCACGTAATTACAAACCTCGTGGATTAGAAGAAAAACATAGTATTTCAGAATAAAGTTGAAGAAATTGGACTAATAAGAGGACCAATAAGGGACGAAAAAACTGACAACATAAATCGCTGTCGCATGCATCGATGGTGGACATGGTACTCAAGTATAATATCGACAGGAGGGTGCAAATAAAGTTGAATTGTTTGATCCAAAATGGGCTATTATGCTAAAAGCACAGAATCCTCAGATAAATCCAAAGACTCAGATCATACCTCCTATTTGCTACGTTTTTTCAAACCCTCAACATGTCATTTTCAGAATCTTTCATCCCCAAAAAGACATCAGATAAAAAGGACACGAGACTCTTTAGAATCGAAAGTCTACAACTGTTCTTACCTCCGTGTCTATTTTATGCTCCAGTACTCCCCCCTTGGTAATCCGTTCTTTCCGGCAACAGTGTTATTTTTAAAAGTCCTGAAACACGAAGGGACGCTTAGCAGGAAATGTCATAGCGATTGATGACGCAGGCACAAGCTCAGATACGCGCAAGACAAGTGAAAAGGCTGA
>BLFN01000075.1:285729-288229 GCA_014634225.1 Acropora yongei | reverse complement strand
AATTAGCCAATTAGAGCGCGCGCTAGCATATAGCTATGTTATAATTGCTCAAAATGCCTGAAAAATAAACAATTTCCATAGAAATTAGTGTTTGGAGGGTAATACTCTGGGTTTTGATGTCTCAACGGATTGACCCGGGCTTGCACTTGCAGGTAAGCTGGAATCACACCATCGAGAATCACAATGGTGTACGCCACGCGACTACTGTTAGCCACTGAGAACAAACGTCTCTTCCCTTTATTCGAACTGTTTTGTTTTCTTTTTTTAATAAACTGTGGTGATGATGCATGACCTGCGAGTGATGAAAATAGGTAAAATGTTTACTGTTCGATTTCAACAAGCTTGTTTATTTCTTTCAAATTATTGTTAAAATATTCTCCTTTTAACAGCCATTTAATTTGCTTCCATATTTCCGATTATAGGATGTTTCCGGTATCGCTCAGAAGTAATTGAGGGATCATCGCTTTTAATAAAATGCAAAGTGCTCTCTTGCAACTATACAAGCTATGTTTACCTTTTACCTCATAATGCACTGCATAATGACAATATCTAGCTGTAGTTAATCTAAGAAATTACTAATTAATTTCAGAAGGTCAATGTTCAAAGATGCTGTTTGAAACGAAGAATGATTAATGGCAGTTATTATTATGTTAAATCCAAAATTATTATGCTCTTCAAAATTAGTCTGTTATTCTTGAGGTTTGGTGTATACAGCGTTAGGGAGACTATAGATAAAATTTTTGCTGGTTTGATTCAAAATTAGAGACCTTCAGCTACAGGTTTTCCTTCTCAACCGCAAACCGCAAATTGCAGTTTGAGGTTAGCCGTTTGACGTCTGAGGTGTGGAAGTTTCTGAGCATTTAGGAAGACGTTTGCGCTCTTTCTCGAAAAACATGGAACTTTGGGTATTAACAAGGAAAATGGCGACTCTTATGGGAAATTATTGGTAGTTTGTGATATCTGAGAGCGTAACACACTTCAACACAAACTTTTCTCCCAGCCGACCGTTTAACGACATTAGTACAGCTATGCTCTTTGATGAAAACACCTTTGATTCCAGTGGCAGCAATGACAACGATTTCTATCTACTACTTATCGAATGCATGTCAACCAAACTGGATATTTGGAGAATGAATCTTGAAGACCTTAAAGACGCCCAGTGCGAGACGATGTTTAGGCATGTATTACATCAGTGTGTAATTCTCTTTTCAACTCTAAAGACACATTTTCAGCGATTTCTTGTCGTCTTCTTTGTACTTCTTAATAAGACGATCAAGCCGTTCGCTATATGCTCTTACAGTAAAGTCGACTTGTTTATCATCCGAGCTAAATGCTTGGCTGGGAATTCTTACAATAGCACACTATTTGTGACAGTCCCTTTCACGCTCGCTAATAAGAGAAAGAGATATCTCCTGTGCTTTGTGAATCGGACGTAAAAAAGGGAGGGTTAAGGTCGGGGGGCGTGAAAGGAAGAGACATGCCACGAATGCTGATATCCAAAGGATTCTAACGCGAGCTGGGCCGAAATGATATGCAGAGCTCTTATTTATACTCGCGCTGCAAAATACTGGCGCGAATAGCATACTATTTGCGACAGTCCCTTTCACGCTTGCTTATAAGAGACGAAGATATGTTCCCGCACTAAGGAGCCCAATGTTTCATACGGCCTCAAGACCCTAGAAGAACGCCAGTACTTAAACATCACATACATCAGATTCCACACGAAAACTAGAAAAAAACTCCCAACCAGCCAAAGTTCAAACTAAGGCGAAATGCCGGAGGGAAAAGTGACAGTGAAATGGAGGAGGCTGTTCAAGTCAGTGTAAGAGTCTCCCAGAGCTTGGGCAGAAAAGTCGTGACGAGATACTACCTCTGAAGGACCTCCGGGACGTAAAACCTACGCAACTTTCAAATAGGGAGATGCTGTGGGAGCGTGGCACCATCCAACATGTTCCATGATGTCTGCAAGCTAACTACCCGAAAGGGCTAAAGGGATATGGCCATGCCGGTTCTAAAGCGATGCAGAGTTTCCCCATTGTAAATATTTCTCTACTGTAGATAGCTACGCGAGGTTGCGACTGCAAAGTGAGTTAGCAATTTGTTTATTTTGGATCTTCCCTGAAGAGTTGAGAGGGCGAAACAAGGTACCGGACAGCAGATTTAGAGAAACCGCAGAGGAGATGGCGATGTGGCGCTGTATAGCCTTAACAGGGCAAAGAGACAAATCAGAATGGCGACAAATGCCGAAAAGATTGGCGGATCCATCCCTGAGGGATTTACCCCAGACGTGATTGAACAGAAGACCATCGTTTCGCGGGAACTGCATTATCCCCTGGGCCTTTACTAGTGTATGGTGATTCGCCCGATCCCCGCTGAACTAGTTTTACTGGACAGCTGAATTAGTTTTACGAGGAAGAGCGACGTCGCCGGCTTAAGAGTAACAGCAGCTTGCAACTGCTCAGACGTGACTTCTAGCCGAAGCTACAGGGTTTCCTAAGCC
>BLFN01000075.1:188721-190328 GCA_014634225.1 Acropora yongei | reverse complement strand
TTCTGACTCCTTCACCACGTTTGCTTCTTGTGATTGCCTTTACACTGCCCTCTTAATAATTGTCCCAAACAATGTCAATTCTTTGTGCACTACAAAATTGAGACTTGACATATTTGATAAATACATCGTGGGCATAATCAGCAAACGTTTTGCAGTTGGCTGGTTTCAACAAGTTGACAACTGCAGCTCCATCCAATATTATTGCATCGATACATGAACAGACATTCCCTGTGGGCACTGAGGGAGTGAGTGCTTCAAGACGATCAACAAGTGTTGACTTTGTGCCGGTGCCAAACGCTCCAAATTGTGATAATGATGGAGTCATCCCGATCACCTCCTCTTACTTGGCACGAAATAATAAAGTTGGGCAAACATTGCACAATCTTGCTTTACGGAGTTCAACTGCATCTTCTGTTTTGAAGTTTCCTTGGCTTTTGGTGTTCTGAAAAGTGCTAGTTTATTCTTCTTGATGGTTTCGAAGAGTGAAACAGTTCTTTTTTCCAGGCGGTCTTCCCCAAACTCTTGATATTGCTGTTCTCCTATAGCTTCAACATTATTTACAGTATTGACCAAATCATTTCCCATGATCTCTTTTATGTCGACATTGAGAATATCTTTACTGTCTTCTAGGAATGGGTTTCCTTTGCTTTCGAGCTCCACGCATACTGACCGAACGTCCTTGATAAACTTAAGCTGAACTGCTGGTGAGTCTTCATGATGTATCTTGTCTGCATTGTCTTCTGCAACACTGACAAAGTTTTGGGAAGTCTCAAACTCGTTTATCATCCTTGATAGCTCAGGACCAGAAACCATCCATCGCAGCAGCTCGGCAGAGTTTTCTGTCAGACCAATAGCTCCACCATCGCCTTTCACACTTTTGTTATTTTGCTCGTGCGCGTGGTCCAGAGGAATTTCGGAAAATGCTCGAACGGATTTCTTGACAACAAAATGTCCATTCTCAAATTCGTGTGCAACAGCAGGGCATGCATTCTGCAAGGCAACCATATCACGGATATGAACCGGGAGCCAGCAGGCATAATGATGGTGATCCAGAGCAAAAAACCATGGTGCTATCTTGATAAGGCTGTTGTTGTAAAGCTTGAAATTACCCTGACGTAATGATTGCACAAAATTTAGAATGCACAGTTCTAGATCAAGAGTTATGGCCCAAAACTTAAAATGTGGACTTGTTGCAGTTTTATTGGAACGCCATCCTTCAAAAGAGAGACGTATGTCATTATCTGAATGGCTTTGTCAAAATTCTTGATAGCCTAAAGGCTTGTGCATCAAAATAAACAAACAGCAAGCAGTAACCTATTGGGCATAACTAGTGCGTGAGACATGTGAGGCCTTCAAAAATGAATCTGCTTTTCCAGAAGTACAAAAGTTTGCATCTACGAGCAAGGGAGTCCGGCCACAATTCTCTAACCAATCACCAAGGGTTTTCCAGGCTGCCATTTCGATGTGAAGTCCTCCCATCATAATGACAAACTTCTCTTCTCCATAGGTATTTGGCCAATTCCATTGGATAGTCTTTGCCAAGGCAAATAAAGGCTGATCGAAGGCTATTACGGGGATCTGGCCAGGGTTGAGGAACTCCACGTTAG
>BLFN01000075.1:163721-166221 GCA_014634225.1 Acropora yongei | reverse complement strand
AACTGCGGGTAGATCTTGAACCAGTGCCCGGAGTCGCCCGTCTTCAACCTGTTGAAAATTAGGCTGCAAGGCATCTTTGAGAACTTCTACGAGGATAAGAAGAAAAATATATGGCAAAAATACCTCAATACACGCACTGGGAGTCAATACAGCAATATGCCCCTGGCCAGATGGAAAAATATTTAAGGCCGAGTGGGCCAACTCAAAAAACCACGGTAAACAAGCCACTCGGCGAGCTAGTTTCATGCGAAACGAGGACAAATAACCCGACGAGCGGAATTAAAAACGCACGGGCCAGCATAAAGCCACTCGGCTTGAGAAAACTAAGGCCCCTTAGTGCCAATTCTGACTGCCAACACCGCGCTGTTAAACCTGTCTGAACCAATGAGTGAATCTTTGTAACACCCGAGGGCAAAAATCCCTGAGGGGTCGGGAAAATGAATGTACTCAAGGACATACGGTTGAAAATGAATTGCATTTGCGAACAAGAAAGGCCAAAACACGTTAGACGGCCAATAAGGGACGACTAAAGTACCAACCGCACCGCATACAAGGAGATGCTGAACCACCCTAGAAATGCAGTGGACGGGAGGGACTAGCCAATTATTCTCTCCATACCAGGAGATTGAAAATGCGTCAACAGCTTCAGTGCCGGGTACGCGAAACCTAGAATTGAATCTGGGAAGATGGGCGTTGGCTGCATTCGCGAACCTGTCGACTGTATGTGGGCCCCAAAGGCGGTCCAAGTGTGTAAAGAACTCGGGGGTTGTATACCAATCATCGAAGTCTACAATGTGGCTAATCGCGTCAGCACAAGCATTAAGTTCCCTGGGAACCCACTGGGGAATAAGTGTGATATTGTGAGTTCGACAAAAATAGAAAACATCAAGCGCAATAGAGTGCAATTCTGCACTAGGACTCCCTATCTCCACAACACGAACGGCCCCTTGGCTGTCAGAATGCCACTTTACACACTTACCCCGAACCGAGTCTTTGAACGCACTTAAGGCAAATTGTATAGCCTTAAGTTCTCTCCAGGTAGAGCTCTTAACTGCTTCGCAAGCAGTCCACATACGGTGGGACACCTCGTTAGTGCCCACAACAAAAGCCCCGCAGGCGACGCTGCTAGCGTCCGAATAGCTAAACAAAAGGGGAGCATTATAAGGCAAAATAGCTCTCGTATTAAGACTAACGATATTGTTTTTCCAGAAAAATATTTCAGAGAGGCAATCATTATGAAGCCCGATGTTAAAACGGGAATCCCAACTACGGCGGGATTCTATGACCTTGTAAAGGAAACGGGTTTTGAGGCGAGTCAGGTTGCCCAAAACTGGCGACATGGACATAACATGACCTGCGATAACAGCACAATCGCGAGCCGTAACATAAGGTGCGGATAGGAGAAATTTGTCAATCAGAGCGACAAATTTGCAAATACGTATATCGGTAATAGAAATGGTACCGATAACTAAGTCCCAGTTTAAACCCAACCAAACAAGCGTCTGAGTGGGGGTCCATAGTGATTTGGCGGAATTGGCAACAAACCCCGCACTGCTTAAGGATGATTGCACAAACAATGAATTTTCCTTGGCCATAGGCAGTGAGTCCCCTTTTCCGCACCCATCGTCGAGGAACACAACAATTTTAATCCCGTTGGACCTCCAAAACTTAACGAGTGGTCTGAGACACTTGGTAAAGACATATGGGGCTGAGCTTAGACCGAACGGAAGTGATGCAAAACAAAAATACCGAACGGTACCAGAAAAAACCCAGGAGAAACCTAGAAAAGTTTGGTGATCCGGAAAAATATCAATATGGTGATATCCGGACTTGAGATCGAAACTGAAAAGGTAGTCGCCCTTATTAACGTATGATAATAAAACTCTCCAATCTTCACACCTAGACTTCTGTTTCCAAACGAAATGATTGACATGACGTAAGTCCAGAATAAGCCTCTTCTTGCCTGAGGACTGTATCGAGACAGAGAGCGGATTAACGACGTGTGGAATAAAGGGTAACTCAACGACGGCGTGAGTGTGGACTAATTCAGCGATAGCCGACTCCACGAAAGAAGCGTTATTAACAGCTGACTGATTGTTAGACAAACGCGCCTGACAAGGTGTACTAATGAATGGAATCCGATAACCAAATTTAATAGTATCGATAACAAAACTGTTGGCGCCAATAGTGTGCCAATAACCTAAACAGGACATAAGTCTACCCTTAAGTACTGGCAATGCGGAATTCTGTTCAAATTCAAATAGATTGCGATCGTAATCGAAATCGGCTAAAGTAATAGAGTCCCTTTCCCTGAAATACTCCAAATAAGAAGGATACATGTCTAATAAATGGACTAAAGCTAATATCTAACCTTGGAGAACAAGCTTTTAATCATGTGGTCCTATTTACCTCCAATGCCCGAAAAACCAGAAGAACTAGGAAAGGACTGCCCCGAGCTTGAAGATCTGGCTTGAGGATTAACTTGACACTGAGATCTCCA
>BLFN01000075.1:64915-68879 GCA_014634225.1 Acropora yongei | reverse complement strand
TAAAATCATTTGCGAGTGTGCTATGTTTATTCCGAGTATTTGGATGTGTGCTGTTACTTGAACACACGAAATCTACAGCGCTTGCCTGTAAACTCATTTATTGAGAATACTGTATGTCTTGAAAAACCTGTATTTACTCTGCATTGACTTAAAAACCGACCTTATCAAAAGGTCACACTAAAAGTAACACATACACTTCATTGGTCGCATGTCGTGAATAATCTTTTGACTGTTCTGTAAAAATATGCCAAGTTGGCTCTTTAGGTTTTACTTTTATTGCTTCATAAACTTGTTACAAATGTGTAGCGTACTTACTCAGTGTAACAGGTCGGGTCAAGACTCCGTGAATGTTCCGTAAACCCTTGGTAGCGACCTCTCTTGAATAACAGTCTTCGCTCGCCCCTGGTGTACTGGAATATTTGTGACACATGTTCGAAACACGCCGTTCAGGTATCGAAGGTTAGTGCACCATAGACGTTCATTTAGGCCACAGTAGAATACTGCACCGGGAACCGAGTACCTGATGAACGAATATTTTTTTTATTTTTCTTATATCTGTTGATATATGTAATTAAGCTACAAAGCGAATGAAAAAATTAATTCATACAGAAGGCGAACAGAAACACATTATCCCAGATTATTCATATTCTGTAGTTACTCCCTCTATGACTTACCTCTCGTTCCTTTAAACTGCCTTCATGTCAAGCAGGTGCCAAGCGCAGACAAGAAAGAAATGAACCTCAATCAGTATCCAGTTCACCCGGTCTCGTTTCTGTAAATAACCTGCCAAGCGAACCAAAAAAAAAAAAAAACGCGAAGCGTAGCCTATGAGCAAGCTCCCTCGTTGATTGCAGCCTACGCGAAGCCTCGATTATTTTAAAGGAGTGGTTGCTACGCGAGGTTTTTTTTATTCATTTGGAATGCCTTGAAAATGTCACGCGAAGAAAATACTTTAAATTCCTCCTTGTAATATTACTTGCTCATCTGTCAGCATTAATTGTTTACTTTTGATGAATAACAATAAACGTTGTTTGATTGGTGCATTTTGTGGGCTTTTTGTTTAAC
The DNA here is from genome assembly GCA_014634225.1 of Acropora yongei. NCBI lineage: Eukaryota > Metazoa > Cnidaria > Anthozoa > Scleractinia > Acroporidae > Acropora > Acropora yongei. Next base: position 67,814 of record BLFN01000075.1, on the reverse strand, counting down.
ATGATAGGCTGATTTCTCGTCTGCAGAGCGTCTGCAGACTTTTCGCAGATCGTTGCTACAGACGCTCTGCAGATATTCTGCAGATATTCTGCAGACATTCTGCAGACATTCTGCAGATGATCTGCAGATCATCCGCAGATTAACTACAGATCTGTCACAGATGTGCAGGCAGATCTGTAGCAGACTATAAACAGATCTGCTCGTTTCGTACGGGTAGCCTCTTTTAATATCTCAAGTAATTTAGTGTGCGCATTCTTACAGTCTGCTAGTGCGAGCTCGATATCCTTTTCCGTTTTGCGCAAAGCCATCCCTGCGTTTGCGTCATCCGCTCTCGTTTTCATCACATTTTTAACATGTTCCAAATATTTCACTGTTTATTCAACCATCTTGTTTACTGGAAAGTATTCGAAATCTATCAGCAGATTAGAATTGTAGTTAACAAATGCTGCGATTAATAGACATTAACAAAGAACGATATTTGCGTACCCGTTGGTGTCTCTCAAATCTGCAACTAGTAGTGTTGGCTTCAACGATCTTATTAATAATCTATTACTTAAGGCATTACGTATGTCACTTATTAATTTCGTGTTAGAACGAAACAATTTGTTCATTGTGTCACAAATTATTATGGATCAAAAAACCTGGTGAGCTGGAACTCTCTATCATAGTCAATTGCTGCAGAGACTTTGTCTTCACTGATTGTTTCATGGTTTGTTCACAAGAGTCATGGAGTATAAAACATGCATAAATTACATAGTGGAGATCATCTACGTTTATGTCCATAGCCCTTCTTAGTGCTCCAAAACGAGCTTTCAGCCGACGAAATGAACACTTGATGACCATTCTTTCCTGGCATAGCTTCAGTCCAAAATATTGCTCTTGAACTGTTTTGCCACCATTGGAGTATTCCTTCATAACATGTGGCACTAATGGGTAAGCAGGAACACTGGTACAGGATTTTCTCCCTCTGTTATGACGCTTTCACATGATGGTATTTTTCCTGTTTTGAGTTGCTTGTTGACAGAAGAATTTGCAAATACACACGCATTGTGTACACTACGTGGCCATTTCACGACCACATCAAGAAAAGTGTATTTGTAATCACAAACAGCTTGAACATTCAATGAATATCTGTGCTTTCTGTTCAAATAATCAGTTGAGTTGACTTTGGGCTGTTTAATGTTGATATGAGTACCATCTATTGCCCCAAAACATTGAGGAAACCCATGATTATTGTAGAATTTTTTTACTAGATCTTCTATATATGCAACTGTTGAGGGAAGTTTGATGTATTCACTGGAGACAGTGCTCGCTCCTTTTTCGGTACATACATACTTAATTAGGTTTTTCCAAAAAAAAAGGCTTTTCAAAACATATTACAATATAAAAATAAAATATAGTAATATATGATATGATATAATTTGAATGATTACATAATACAACGTGGGAGAACTACAATACTTATTTATTTGTACAGATTACTAAAAAGTCTAGTCTTTAGTGCTAATTTAAAGTTCTTTAATGATTTATGTTCTTTCAAATCAGTGTCCAGTGAGTTCCAAATTTTTGCGCCTATAAACTTGAATGATCTTTGTCCAGCCGCTGAAGTGTACAAAGAGATCTGTAACTGGTCAGAGTTGCGGGTCTAATACGACCATGAATTGAGGCACTATTACAAAATTTACTAGTAAGATAGTGTGGTGCCATCCTGTGTATGCACTTGAAGGTCATAATCGTGTCACGATAAAGTAGAAGATCCTTAGTAGGGAGCCACTCAAGTTCCTCCATAGCAGGGGTGATGTTATCAAATTTACATGTGTTTGACACAATTCTACACGCAAAGTCTTGGACAGCTTGGAGCCTCTTGACGTTCTTTGATGAAGTGTTCGATTAGACAGAGGAGCAATAAAAAAGCTTTCTCAGGACTAGGGAAGAAACCATGAGACATAATGTATCTTTGTCAAAGCTGTCCTTAACTCTACTAATTTGGCAAAGTTTTCCCATGCAGGACGAAACAATGGAATCAATGTGATCGTCATAGGTCTGGTGTGAATCAATGACAACACCCAAATCTTTTCCACTTGAAGAAGGTGTAATCTGCTTGCTGAGAAAATCTAATTTGAAGTCGGTGGGAAGTCTATTGGTCATCTGACGGGTACCAACTAGTAGTACCTTGGTCTTCGTAGGATTAATGAGAAGGGCGTTTAGTGGGCACCATTTGGCTACACAATGGAGATCTTGCTCAATAGTAGCTTTGGCGGAATCAATGTCCTTTACTGGAAAAGACAGAAGTAGCTTGGAATGGTCTACATATGCTTCGAGGTGACATCTCCAGGTTATAGTTGGGGGGTCGCTCAAGTAGATGCAAAAGAGGATCGGAGAGAATATAGCACCAATTCTCATAGGTTGGGTACGACCGTTTAGGTGATATGTATTATTATTATTATTTCCACACTAGACCTATTATTATTATTTCCACACTACAATACAAAAAAGTACAGTCTGTCTCCGCCTCAAATAGCAACGGCTAATTGCTGTGGACAAAACATTAACATTAAGTGGACAACTGGACATCTCATTCTGGTTGTTTTACCTTCAATATGGGGCTGTTAAAGCTTCAACAGGTTCCTTTACTTACCTTGTCGAGCATTTTCAAGCAAATGATTAGAGTGGAAGTGGTGAAGACTAGTCTCATGTCGTATGTTTTCTACTAACACTTAATAGTATGATGCAGGCTTCTGTTTCCACCAAACAAAAACATTTTAAATACTTCTATGGTGCACATAGGTGAAAAGATTCTGTTGGTCAATAAAACTTTTTGTGAATCCAAATTGGCTGAACATATAAAGTATGGGCAAGTGTATATAGCACTAAATAGAAACTTAGCTGTGTGGCAACA
>BLFN01000071.1:1541147-1543647 GCA_014634225.1 Acropora yongei | reverse complement strand
CCCCTACAAGGTGTAGAAGAAAACCACACATGCGTCTAAACCAGTTTCGCGGCATTTTGATCTTCCTTATCACTCGCACCACAACGTGACAATTTGAAGGCTATTTACCACGGAAACACAGAAAGCCACAAAAATCTCGAACAAAAATTGATGTTTTAACTGGTACACCCTAAACCCTAACCCTAACCCTAACCCTAACTCTCCACATGGGATCAATGAACGCCTCTAATTCCACGAATTTATTCACAAATTCATGTGACCATATTTCCACCAATGGAAAAGCTCCTCTACGCTCTCATATAAACCTACAACACCCCATGCACTGTTCCTCTATTCGCTCTGACGAAGGGAAACCGCGCACCGGTGGCTTGAAACCGCAAACCGGTGGCTCAATTAGTTGCGCATCGGGCTGTCACGCCGGAGGCCGTGAGTTCGACTCCGGCCGGAGCAACACTCAGGGTCTTAAAATAACTGAGTAGAGAGTGCTGCTTTTGTAATTACATCAGCAAATGGTTAGACTTTCATGTCTTCTCGGACAAGGACTGTAAACCTTAGGTCCCGTCTCACAATACCTTCTATGTTTATAAGTTTAATGTGGGACGTTAAAAAACCCATACATTATTCGAAAAGCGTAGGGCGTGAAGTTTCCCGGTGTTGTGGCTGTCCTTTGTGTTGTTTCCTCTGGGTTGTTGCTTCACATAGGGATAACCTCATGCACCTTTCCCCCTTGAACAGAAATGTTCAAGAAAAATGGCTAGGCTATGCTATGCTAACGCTCGAAACATCAACTTTCTAAATCCTTCACGGTGGTAATTTAACCTTTATCAACTCGTTTGATGAAACCAAATTTTTGTTTTCATCTCTCACACCGACGCAGTACCACAGTTTCTTTAGAACTAGAAATCCATTTAGTCTGGGGAAACCTTGATTGTCTCTTTTCATCGACTGGTACAGGCATAAGTTCTTGAATTTTTTAATGGATACCTTTTTGCTCTGCTATGGATTCTTTCTCTTTTCTAACTGACAATGTTGTTCTGGATCTTTCACGACATTGAACCGCAAACTGGAATGATATCTTCTCAAAACAACAAAACAACAACTTGTAACACCCTGGCGAAGGAAGGAAGGCAGTGCTTTTCGAGATATTGGATAAAATAAGATATATATTCCTTTCACTATTCACTATGGAGGCTAGGGATACAGTCTCAGGTGACTTGTAAAAAGAACGCATCGATGTTGGATTGAGGACTTATTGCAACCTTAACACTCCTACTAAAATCACAAGGCTGTGTGACAAACTTCGATTGCTTGATAATTACTACTGAGCCCTTTGTTGCCCAAAATCTGTTTACTTTATTATAATATGTGAAAGTTTCAACCCTTCTTAACTTGACATGAATCGGCTTTCACTGTGCTTTGCCTAGCCGGCAAAGAAACATTCTTTCTTTTATTTCGAAAAGCACTGCCGCCTTTATTACACCCCTCTGTAAAAAACCCGGTGAAACCCAACCCAGTGGATTTTTTCTGTTCACCCAGTGAAAATTTGGCCTCCCCGGTACCTGGTGAAATTTTTAATAGTTATGAAAATCAGTTTAATTGGAACTAATTATCATAACCAAAATTTCACACTTAGACTCGCTTTTGAAAGAGAGACAGGAGCCCGTCAGTTGGAGCTTCCATCACCATTAAATTCTTGAGTTAACCCCCCGAGTAGATTTATGAATACAACCATTTTCTTTTGTTATGCAATTGCATGAATATGCTTGGTGCCTGCTGTTTCACGTGAGACAATACTGCAGCCAATGGATTTCTAGTTTCTAAAGAAACTGTGGTACTGTGTCGGTGGGAGAGATGAAAACAAAAATTTGGGTTTTATCAAACGAGGTGATAAAGGTTGAATTACCACCGTGAAAGGTTTAGAAAGCTGACGTTTCGAGCGTTAGCCCTTCGTCAGAGCGAATAGAGGAATTGTGGGGTGTTGTGGTTTATATGAGAGTGTGGAGGAGCATTGCCACTGGTGGAAATATGGTCATATGAATTTGTGATGATGAGAGGCGTTCATTAATTCCGTGTGGAGAGAGTGTAATCAGTTGAAAAATGAATTTTTGTTCGAGATTTTTGCGGCTACTGTCACTTCTCTATTTTCATTGACCCTTTCCTCTATTTATAAACCCGTTCTATTTATAAATCTACTTCATTAAATGCCCTGGGGGATACTTTTGGAATTTCTGGGTGGGGATGTGCCGCTGGGACCGTGGAACCCTTAGCATATACTAGAGCTACTTTCAGCTGGATTTTGCTATCCTATACTAGAGTTAATTCCCCAAATGACAATGAACACTGACAATGAACACAAACTTTACCATCTTCTTCCTATACGATCTAACAGTAATTATGCTACTAGACACCAAAGGAAATTCAACCTACCTAGAGTCAAGACAGAACGATGCAAAAACAGTTTTATCATAAGTCATATTTATAAGTAGTTTTATTTTTTCTA
>BLFN01000071.1:1412786-1415286 GCA_014634225.1 Acropora yongei | reverse complement strand
TTTACCAAAAGTGTTCATGTGTGAAATAAATGAGGTTCTGGGTGTTGTCCAGTTGTAGAGTTTTTTGTCTTTTCTGGCTTCAGATCAATTTAATTTGAGATTAACTTGCCAAAAATTATTCCTGTTGGAAACCAACAGTGTCATAATTTGTCTTTATATTTTCTACTTTCAATTATTATCAAATAGTGTTTAGTTAATCATTTTTTACTTTCATTTATTCACTTCTCACTTCGTTTGAAATATATATCTATGTGTTTATTGTTTTGTGACTGCTCAGTGCCTCTGTAATACACCGATTCCAGAAAAAACCGGAAGTTGCGCCGAAGCGAGGCTTAATAGCCCTTGTGGTAAATATTCAAAGCAACATGGCGAACGAAGAAGAGAAGTCAACCTCTCTTCTGATGATATTCCCTGCGTCTGTGTGAGCGAACAAAAGGTTGAAAAATTTACACCCAGTCAATTGATTTTCTCGCTTAAAAGTCGCCGTATAAACTAAAGTGGCAAAATAAAGGAACTTTTGGAAAGATATGTTTATCATCCTTCGATTGTCTCGATCTCTAATATGCGATAAATCAACTTGTTCTCATCATTTTTATCGCGTAAGAAACTTTATTCGTGGTCGGCTTGGAAAACGAATCTGAATGAAATAAAATTTTAAAAAATCTATGATCCTGACTCGATGAATAGCTTTAATAAAGAGCTCGAATAGCATACGGAAGTAAATTTAAAAATTGTGCCGGATACCAGATGCAAACAAATTTCCTACGGATAATTCCTTTTTTTCTGATGACTTCAGTCTTCTCAAGTTAGAGAACATCCGATCTCTCTTTATGAATTAACAATCGTTGTGTGAGAATTAAGATATATCCTTCAGTTAAAAAAAAAATGCTAATCAGGGTATCAAACAACACCGAGATCTACTCGCCAAGAATGGTACAAACGAGGGGTAGAACGTAATGACAAAGTTGATTCATTAGTTAAATCACCGATAAAATTATGTAAGAAATGTACTGCAGTGTACCGAATACTATCAGCCACATGCCACGAATGAAAATTACCGACTAGTAATGGTCAAGTACACTGAAATAATGCATCAACAGGGATAGATGATGTGCAAGAAACAAAATGCTATTTTTTTTTAAAGAAAAGGGAAGTTTTGGGGCTTCCCAGCTGAGCTGGTTACAGACCCAGATAAGAGCAATCCCCACGAAATTATTGCAGCCAAGAATGTCATTGTTGTAAATGGCGAGACCCTGAAAAATTGCCTTATAAAATCAATATGCAAAATGTTGATACTGGTTTAAGGTAACCTGTAACTAGAGTAATATGTACTTCAGTCTATGAAGTGAATGTACAACAACTACTCTTTGTTGTGAACAGAATTCGGAATGTCCTGGTTATAAACTGGAAGTAACTGAGAATTTTAATGAGCAAATTGCCTTGGACATAGAATGGTGGAAGGAGATGCTATAGAATATTGAACAATTTGTGATACATATATTATATATTATGAAGCCACATAATACTCAATTTCAGTATGGTGGATCACCAAATATTTAGTTATCACTGATGAACAATATCAGGTACTCTGTTTACATTCTATCACATCACAAATTAAACATTAGGTGTCAGGAATAATTAGATAACTAATTTTTCTGCCAGTTTTCAAGCAAATAGCTTACTATCCAGGGTTGATTAACAACTCTATACAACCTTAGTGGGGGTAAACCATCAAATACATGCCATCCATTTATTCTCTCATTCAGGCTGTACTCCTACATTTGCAGTTCTGGTTCATGGTTGAAAAACAGTCTTCCTTAGAAAATTAGTAAAATTATTGTCAGTTCTAATTTACTTGGTTGCATATAGAAGGGATGAAGATTATAACCTTTTGGCTTGCCAGCCGTGAGAAAATTCCTACAAGGCCTTTTTATTCAGCGTAAAGTTCACTCTGTACATCCAGGTCTTGGATATCTGACCTTTTATTTCCCTGCAGTCTATTTATGTTTTCAAATTCAGCCGGCCTAATAAACTTCAGGTAAATAAACTTTTGTAATGGGCAGGCTACCCAACATCAAATACGGGAAATTGGCCCATGAAGCAATTTATCTGACACTACTAGTTCTGAAATATTAAACCTAAAAGCCAGATCTTGCTGAAATATAAAGCGAGTAAGAAAGGTTCAAATTCATCAACGGCTGTATTTAAATCACTAATGTCCTTTCATATTCAACATTGTTTTTTTGATTGAAGCTGACGGGTATTCACTTCTTCCTAGCTTTGCCAGACTCAGATGCCTCACAGAGATTCCTCATGAACTATTGCAATTGCCCAGGGGAAAACTGAGTGTACGGGTCCCAGTTTCAATAAGTGTACTTCAAGAAGTGCCCGGAACAACAGAAAATATTTCCTACGGAGGTAAAATAGGTATCTCCTCTTTACATAATTGTTTACCACGTTAGCCATCTTCGAACCTGCCTTGTCTGAAGGGACCTCAGCC
>BLFN01000071.1:1324653-1327103 GCA_014634225.1 Acropora yongei | reverse complement strand
CCTGATTGGATAAATGCAGAAAATACAATCATTTGATTGGTTACATTTCAAATTCAAATTTCAAGTTTTCAAATTTTCAAATTCAAAACAAACTTTTTTGTTTGCCGGTTTTTGTTGCAAAACGTATTTTTAAAACTCATCAACATTTTTGTTTTCTTTGTTTTCATTCCCGTTGACGCTTTTTCTGGTTCCATAAAGACAGAAAAAATACAAAAAATCTTTTTACCTTGGCAGAAAATAATTTCGGCGAAAGAAAACTTTCGTGCACTCGCTTGAACTTTGGCGAAATTTTATTTGCGAGAAGGTGTTGCAAAACGTATTTTTAAAACGGAGCTTGCCATATAATAAATAGATATATAGCTCAGTACCCGGCACGACGATCACGAGAGAACACCCAGACTGAAAACTGAAATTAAGCGACTTTACCAAAACCACAACGTAAAAGAGAGTAGAAGAGTTGTTTCTTGTTAAACTTTAACCCATGATCTTTGATAGTATTTATCACTGTGAGTTAACCTTGACCCAAGCATTGCTCTTTGTTTTTCAGAGCTGCTTTCTTGCGAAAATGTCTCTCAGGTTGTTTTGGATTGTCATTCTTATTAGTATGACTTTCTTAGCCTTGAATGAAGTAAACGCTAATCATTTCTTCAAGCTTTTACGAGCAAATCAGTTCAAGAGAAGATCGTGGAAAGAGTCTTCAGATACGACTTCCTGGGTAAGTGAATTTACGTTTTAAGTCACTTTCCAATTATTTTCTGAGCTCTTGATCTCCAAACGAGCGAGGGAAGCTGGTCTGTTGAAAAATTGAGGACCCAAACCCTCTGTCACACTTGAGAATATAAGACAAACGAAACAACAGCAATCTGTTCTATGATCACCGCTTTCTAATCTCATGGGTTTACACGCACTAATAGGTTCAGGGGCATTTTCATATTTATCATTATCAAATCATCATAGTATATTTCCTCCTCGTCTGTTCTGTAAATTTGCCACTTAATGGATTGCTCATGTAAATACCTTAAATTATTAATTCTCTATCCATAATTCATGATACTAGTTTCTTTTGTTTCGTGTGGTAGGCCTATCGAATGCAGAATAATCCAGCCCCCGTCTCGTTTTGTCTACGCGTTCACTTTTTTCTCTATGTTCGTTTTTAACAGTGTTCAAGCGCATGTGAATTTCACACCTGTCGAATTGTGGATGTTGCTGGCAAATTTGACGTTACATATAGTGACTGTGATTGTGGAGTGCACTGCCATTGCGTGTACAGCGAGACACGCGACAATGCTTACTTCTATAGGTGTACACCAATATGAACACTCGCCGCACCGTCGTTAATGGAATTTTGTTCCGTATCTCTCTGTTTTGCTTGCTTTTTCAATTTAAAAAAGAAGAAAAGGAGACAGGGTTAAATTTTTTTGTTTGTTACAACTGCCTTGAAATGCTTTGGTAATCAGTCTGTTGGAGAAAAAAAGTTTGACTGCTAGTGCCAGATCATGCTAAGCAGGCTGCTCGTTGCTTCACATGATAAGAGAGGACAAAAACTCGAGGATTCAGCAAGCAACCGACAATAATTCCGCTGGTATACAATGGATAAGTTAAGTGATCTAATAAAATATTATATATGTATGGCAATTTTATTCCTTGCAATGTATATACAAATAAGGTGCGGTTTAGCCGAAATAAAAATCCGCTCGATGATCGCGTAAGCGTGAAACTCGGAGTCAGTGACAACCAACGTTCCGTCTTTGACTGTTACTAGACCTCAAGTTCTGTGAATAACAACCACGGTCTGAGAGCTTAATGGGCAAAGACGATTTTGAGCTACGGATTGAAACCGGAAGTGAACATTTCGCATACCAAGACAGCGGTTTCTCCCAGATTTTTCAAACTAATTGTCTCTACTAGTGAAAAGCTACTTAACAATATAAATGTGGTAGTATGAAAGCATGTTAAATAGAAACACATCTCACTTCCGGTTGTCGTCCGTGGCTCAAAAACGTCGCTTGCTTAAGCACCCTATTATCACTCTATCACGAACGCAGTGTGAAGATTTTGATAGTAAAAAAAATACTGAAAAAACGTTGCTCAAAATTTAATAATAGTCTCCGCTCGAAAATATTTTTTTCGATGGGAACTAATTCCATGTCGTTAGTGATGTTGTGGCGCGAAGGAGAAATTTTCTGCCACTGAAGTGAGATTAGTGCATTAATGCTTACCATATAAATGTTCAAAATATGGTGCATTTAGCCGTACATGGATATATTTTATGTGGCGTAAAATGGGTATAAACGGCAATAATAGCTATAAATGGCTAAACGGAGCTAAAAATTACTATATTCTCTTATAATACATCATTCATCTTCACATACATTATGATACACTTTAATAACACTACTTATTGTTCATACACTGATTGACGGTATATCTGCCACTGACACAGCGCCAGT
>BLFN01000071.1:1131294-1141294 GCA_014634225.1 Acropora yongei | reverse complement strand
ACTATTGCACTTGTAATGAACTTAACATGCCCCCCCGGAAATAGAATTCTTTACTTATTACAACATGCTGAGAACTAAGAAGAAAACGAATTAAATCAAGACAAAAATCGAAAATGAAAATTTATTACTAGTTAGCTAAGATTAAAGTTCAATAATGGCTCCCTGTCAGGGATCTATCCTGGTCTCGACTCTTGAATGCTGTTGCAAGGAAGCAACAGGATCAGCTTGTGAACTGGGCAATCCAGATGCTTGACAGGTGCCACTCTCTGGCCATCAGGAGACAGAGTGGGATTACTGAGTGACTTGGACAGGGTGCACAAGGCCATCCTCGGATGGGTGGGTTTCTGAAACACAAGCTAACTGCCAACAGTTTCTTGGCAGGGTTTCATCCTTAACAATAACCACATCATCTAAATCCAGGTTTCCACTTAGGACAGTGTTGGAGGCTTAACAGGAACTCTTTCCCCTATCGACACCAGAATTCATGAGATAGGTGCTGGACCCTTCTCTGCCTCTTCCTTGAATGCAAGTCTGGTTAGCTTAACATGACAGGAGGAGGAAGAACGATCTTAGACTTCATTGTCAAGAGATGGTCCACTGTCAGAGGGTCTGTACGCTCGGGATGCGAGAGGGAGTCAGAGGTCAGCGGACTGCTATTGACCATGGCCTTGCACGCGCATAGAAAAGTTCTAAGGGACTCATCATCCACCTGAACACCATTTTTTTCCAGTATGCCTGACATAACACAATGTACAGCACATATCTGGTGGTCCCATATTCCTCCCATATGGCCTGCAGATGGCACTTCATTCAAAAATTTATCCAGTTGCAGTTGTTCTTCAGTAACTCTGTTTTAATGTGATCATGGTCAAATTCTGCTAGGGCTTTCTTGAGATCCCTTCTCACACTGATAAAATTGTTCCCTTGATCAGTCTTCTAAATTAACGAATTTGCCCCCTGCAGCAGATAAATCGACGGAAGGCATTTATAAAAGATGGTGTTTCCACTTTCTAGATATACTGCCCTAGAGTCCATGCATGTAAACAGAACACCTTAATCTAAAGCTCCTTTCTGCCTTCTTTAATAATCCATGGTCCTAAGTAGTCCATGGCTCAATACGTGAAGGGTGACACTGGTAGTAACCGGTCTGCTGGAAGATCCGCCACCCTCTGCTCCTCTGCGAGGCCTCTCATTTTTCAGCACTTGACACACTTGGAGATGCAACCAGCCACTGCTGAGGAACCTTCCACAATCCAATATCCACGTGAACGGATCTTGCAGAAAGTGATGCCTCTGCCTAGGTGTCTTATGAGCTCATGACAATGGTTAGTGATGAGGCAATATGGCTTCTCCTAGGCATGATAAATGGAAATTTAACGTTCTCTGGCACTAATGAATGCGTCAGATGTCCACGGACTCTTACATGCAATGCCATTTTGGTCCAGAAAAGGGTTAACCTTATTAAGAGAGCTGGATCTTTTTAAACAACACTTTGGGACATGATGTAGGTTGTTGATTTCTTCCTGAAAATGACTATTTTGAACTGCTTTAACCACAGGCATTTCAGATTCTTGGACAGAAATTGTCAATGGCTGACATGACAACTCTTTACAGCTTGCTCCTTGAGGGTGTCATCCATCTTGTTCACCTCAGAACACCCTTTCACTTTTTGTTTGACCAGCTTTTTTAAACATTTATATAAAGAATACAAAGAGCCTGGACTCCTCGTGCTCTTTGGAAATCTGAATAATGCTCAACAACATTGATCAAGGTTCTGTTAGGCTCTTCAGTGTTAACGAGAAGTTCATTCCTTTGTTCTGATCCTCTTGAGACAAGGACAACTGAGTGCAACCTCCCTCTGGAAAATCCGTTTCAAACATTTTTTTTAACTTGGTGCGGACTTTTATATCTTCTTTACAATGCAGGTTTAGAATGAAGGTGACATTTGAGGGACTGTCGCTGCCTATCTCTCGGGATATGATTCTGTTATAAGTGACAATTTCATAATCTTCATTTTCTAGATTTTCTTATGGCGAGGTGACTTCCAATTATCCCCTAACCAAAACGGGTCTTTACTGTGTATGGATCATCTCCAATCCTAAGAATTCACGGGCTATCCTTGTGCTGGAACCAAACAAGTATGATCAACGAATTTGTCATCCCGGGTTGTTTCATCAACGGTATGGTAGACACTCAGGACCCTTTCAGCTGCTTGGCTTTGGCTTTGTTCCGTACTCAGGCTCTGATTTGTAGAGTCTTTAACTTCCGGGGTTCCCATTATATTAATGAATATACTGTTGGATGAGATTTTCCGCACTTTTTGCAATGAGCCTCTTACTTTTTCTTGAAGTCTTCACAGCTTAAGAGAGAATGAGGCTTTGAGCAGGCCGGACAAATCCTAGTTGGTGTGGAAGAAGACTGTTGCCTCTGAGCTTGAAGAGGCGAGGCCGCAAAGGCTCTGGAGTTGGGTAGTTGCCTTTGATAAGTGTTACCCGCTTGCTTCTCCGTGTCAGAGCTTCTTCTTCACTCCACTCTCACAGCATCTGGAGAAACGACTAGGTCTGTTGTGAGGTCTGCTTCTGCTCCAACGAACTCCACCAAATCATGGAAAATAACTGCTTGACCATATTTCCTTTTTGATTCAAAGGTATACCTCCACCACCTGACTGCTAACTAAGATGGAAGCTTAGAGCTACTTAAATTGTTTTAAAAGTACAGTAGTGTTCAGATCATTGAGAAATGTCATGGGTTTCATAGCTTCCTTGCATTGAATCAGGAAACCAGAGAAGGCGTGCAAGTCAGTGCTTTGACCCTTGTTTAGTCATGGCCACTTCTTTAGCTGTGCTTTATACACATCGGAAACATGGTGCGGGTCACCAAATCTCCGGATGAGTAGCTTCTTGGCCTGGCTGTAGCTGTCACCTGAACTGATGGTTAGAAACCCTTTGATGATATCATTTGACTTTCCTGTGGTGCATTTGATGAGAAAATAGAGCTTCTCTCTTTCGGACATGACACAAGTCTCAAAAATTAATTCGCAGACTCTCATGAAGACTGGGAAATCAAAATAATTGTCATTAAAGGTGGGCGGGTTCTTGCACTCGGAGTGAGCTGATTCTTTAGTGGTCTGCTGTAAGGGTGCTTATTTCTGAAATTTGTAAAGTCTTTTCTTTTATTGCAGTCGAATAGAAAGTGCAAAAATGTTCAATCATATTTTTCATGAATCTCCAGTCAAGTTTTCCCAGTCACACTAGGAAAACATTTGATTTACACACACTTTTCCCTTTTTTTGCTTTGCACCAGTGACCTAAACTTGCCATATTTATTCTTTCTGTTTCAGGTAATCAGTGGGAGGAAATATAATGTACGAATGCCTTTGAATTAGCACCATATATTTTGCGCTTTGTTAGTCTTTTAAAGGCCAGTTTACACAGGCGATTTTTGTCGCGGCAACTCGATGCAATTTTTGTCGCGCCAAAGTTGCAACTTCAAAATCGCACGTGTAAACCAAGTGCGATTTTTAATGCGATTTGCCGCCGCGATATCGCAGGGGTTTCGAACATGTTTGAAACTTGTTACAACTTAAGCGCGACAAAAATTGCATCGAGTTGCAGCGACAAAAATCGCCTGTGTAAACGGGCCTTAAGAACCTTGCGTTTTGTGTAAGTCTCGTAATTAGTAGGCCATGTTGTTGTGTTGCCGGTAAATTTTTCCATCCCAAGAGTTTTCCTTAGCTTTACCATAAATTGTGTTCCCAACAATTTGCAACGTTGGGCAGTTTTTTAGGGTGTGTTACACTCAGATGTTAAGTTTTCGTTTTAGAGTTTTCTGTGATCAAAACCGTCCAGAACCAGGTTATATTTAGTAGCAATTGTCATCTCGTTAGCCATTAATGAAGCCTTTTGTGAAATAGACTTTGCAATTGGACATAATAAATGCAGCTCAAAAAAACGTTTATATTGAGACCACTTTGAATTATCACCATGGTGGCCTGATTGAAAAGGGCATAATTATTCACGAGCATTAAAAAGCACTCAGCTTCTTTAAACCCATAACATCTGACACGTCTTACTTAGTGAAACTATATTTTTGCAAAATTTAACATAAAAGAGACACTTGCTTGGCTGGACACGAAGAACCCTTGCTTGTTGATTGCCTGGGTCTGTTTGATATCCTGTCCTTGATAGTAATTGAGTTGGATAGGGGTTTCCTGATTCCTGGTGTCCTGCATTGGTGAATCAATCAATCAATCAATCAATCAATCAATCAATCAATCAACCTATCAATAGTATCAATTTTATCATAACTGCATCCATGTGGATTTCAAATATATCTGGATTTTAAATGACATAAATGACATGACACAATACTTTAATCAATGTTTGTCTTAACAGGAAATATGATCTGAATTCTTTTTATAACTGCATAACATAAAATAAGCATAGACAGGTGTGGTCATCATGAAAAACAATGAGGACAATAATAGCAAAAGAAAGGGTATAGGGAAGAACTTCAACACAAAAGAAACTTTACTTCCCTTCAAGCTTTGTCATTTGAAAATTGAGTTTTATGGAACAAGTTGATAAAGATCGAATTACCACTGTGAAAAATTTGGAAAGCTGATGTTTCAAGCGTTAGCCCTTCATCAGAGCAAATGAATTGCTCCGATGAAGAGCTAAGTCACTTGAAATGTCAGCTTTCCAAACCTTTCATGGTGGTAAATTGACCTTTACCAACTCACTTGATCAAACCAAATTTTCTTGTTGCATTGTTCCACGAACACAACACCACAGTTTCTTCAGAAACTAGAATTTTGTCATTTGAACCATTTAATTCCTCTTGAGTGAATTAGTAGTGTTACACATACCTTCAATTTTGTTCTATACTGTTCAATAATCATACACTTTATATTACTGTGTAAATAGTAATAATGTTGTTATTATTTACACAGTAATCTTAACTGAAATATACTTTATTGAATCTTGGTAAATGACAGATTTCCAGAGGCAGAAAAAGGTTACATAGTGATTACACCATTGTAACTGTAGTATTGTAAGTATTGCATTGAAAAAGTAAGTTTGTTAGTCAGTGTTAATTGTAGAATAAATTATTATGTAAGTTTTTAGTAACATGATGTAAAGGTGTGGTGATTAACAGTCAGTTGAGAAAAAGAAGGTGAACCTGAGAGAAGAATTTGAAGAAAAGAGTTGTACAGTCTGAGGGCAGAATCGCTAAAAAAAAAAAACACAAGGCATCTTACTTCCTTTATCATTGTGAGATCTTTCTACCTCATCACCACGGTAGGAATGCTGGCTCAAACCACTAGGTCGAATTCGCTCATCTGGGGCATTATTCTCACAAGTAGAGTCAATTTGCCCATAGAGTTGGTCATCATCCTGGAAATTTGAGTTGAAAGAGGTGAGTTTTGTGAGACAATGTATTGGATAGTATTTATACTTTTGCATGATGAAAACTCACCACTGTTGATGTGCCATCTGAATTGAATGTAGATTGTTGCTGAGGATGGCGGGGCAACACTGATGTGTCCTCTTTCTTATCTTTAGGTGACTCGTCTGAAGTTCTATTTTCACTTGAAGGTGAATAATCCAAACTAGTAGGGGCCGAGTCAGTTGAGCTTTCATCATCACTCTTGGTTGACTCACCCGCAAATGATGTTCTGCTCTCTTCAATAGGAATTTTCTCATTCACCAGGTGAGGCTCTAACAGTTTGGATTGCAATGAATTCCCATCTGAGCTAGTATTTTCTGTGATTGTTAGAAAGGATTGTGCACTTTCTGAACTGCTACCTCTCAACTGGCATGGACTTAAAGTAGAGGTACCGCTTCCCTGTGTCACTGAATTGGTTAAGCAATTCCCTTGAGACTCAACCCCAGGTCTTTGGCTTGGATTGTTATTTGCTGATGCTCCATTTTGGTTCTCTTGGTTTTCCTCAACACCATTACCCTCTGTGTCATCATAACCAGACATAACTGTCTCTGGCATTTCTGGAGACATTTTTAACAATAATAATTATTGGAGAGGTCACAGAACAATAATATTATTGTTCTGTGACCTCTCCACAGGTATGGTCAAACTTTTCTTTGCCTAGGATAATTCAAACTTGATTTAGTTATGTACCACTTCATGTAGCCTTCTAACTAAAGTTAGGGTTGAATATTAGAGGGACCAATGATTCTAGTCTCCCAGCAAGTCAAGGACACAATACTTTAGTGAACTTTATGAAACAACAGAGTTACCACCTGTGTTCTGATTAGTTAAGAGCTTTTGGTTTATTGGTGCATTAAATTCATGTTCATATCATTCATAATCATGTGCTGTATGATGTATTTAAAGAGAAGAAAAACCTTGATCACTGCATTAAAAACCTCATTTTCTCATGAAACTCCTTACTGCTTGTTACAATAAATAATTACTATTGTGTTGCAGTAGAAGCAGCAACCAGCATTTTCTATGGTTTTATGGGTGTAATATTAAACCCACTTTGATTGTGCAAGTACCTCACAACCATGAGAAAATACCCGTAAGTGATACAACAATGTTTCATTGAATTTAGTGCATTTAATGTCCTGTTTTCTGCCCTCTCCAATAAAAGAAAAACACTGCCTGATCTCAAAACATCTCTGGGAAATATCACATGAATTACATAGCACTCCTCCTCTCTTCTCAGTGACCTCCTAACTCCCTCCCCTCCTTACCCCTAGTTGTCTGACACATATCTGTAATTTCCAATAACAATTAATACTACTTCTTGTAATAATGATGATGGTATTGATGAACAGTTCTCACATGATGTATTTTCATATAAGGAAGAATGTGCTTATTCCTTTTAACACATTTGCTCTACACTTTTGTTGGCCAAAGCTATATTTTCAGCTTTTTCTGTATTACAGAGAGCTTCAAAAACAAAGGAAATTGGTCATGCATGCCAGTCCTCTGAATTGGTTGGAAACTTCTGTTTAGCAACCAGTACTGCTCTTCATTTCTCAATTTTCATCAAAATTTTCATCAAAATCAAACCCATACACTTTATTTAAAAATGATAATATTAGCTATTGCTTAGTATGGTTAACAAAGTAAAAAATAACTACAAATGCCAAAATGTAGAACCAGCTACCTGCCAAAACCACACCCACAAAGCCACCCATAGATCAAGAAAGTAATGAAAACAAAAATTGGGTTTTATCAAACGAGTTGATAAAGGTTGAATTACCACCGTGAAAGGTTTAGAAAGCTGACGTTTCGAGCGTTAGTCCTTCGTCAGAGCGTTAGCCCTTCATATTCGCTCTGACGAAGGGCTAACGCTCGAAACGTCTGCTTTCTAAACCTTTCACGGTGGTAATTAAACCTTTATCAACTCGTTTGATAAAACCAAGTTTTTGTTTTGATCTCTCACCGACGCAGCACCACAGTTTCCTGAGAAACTAAAAAATTATCCAAGAAAGTAATGGTTTGCGAGAGCTAGGACACGTGATAGCAACGCTTAGTGTGACACCGTTTTGCTGATTCCATATTTTGAAAACCCGAACACTTGATATGGTCACCTACTTGATACAGACGTTGGCATCTCAACTGTAGGAAGGAACAACGGGAAGAGTCTCCGTTCTCCTGATTCTTCGAATGCCAACATTCCCACGAACTCTCCTATTTTGCTAAACAGAGGCGCTCCCCTTGGTCTCTGCTCGCTATTGAAATCTCTGACTTTGCGAAGTGCATAATCCAAACGATTGTTATCTATAGGCGGGGTAAGAGCAAACTCTGTGCACTCATCTCCTTCAAACTCAAGACAATATGGTTCGGTGGCGAATTCATCGGTTTTTTTGTTCCACATCACATGGCACAAAATCTGTCGGGCAGAGATGTTTTGTTTTAAAGTTTCACCGTCCTCTCGAGCACAGGCTAAAGATTGCCTCTTTAAGAGATCTCCAGCAAATAGGTGAACAAATTTCTTCAATGCCTTGGTGAAAGCATTGCCACGAACGTGGTTTTCCATGGAAATAACCAGGAATGATATATCTTTCAAAGACTGAACTGTGCCTTCAAGAACTCGTCCGGGTAAAACGTCAACACCATCAGCTACATTATCGAGACTGAAGGTCAATAATTTCCGCTTTTGTAAGTCAAAAAACTCGACGTCTATTGAGCACTCAGAAGAGAGCAAATCGCTCTTCGTGATAACTTGAGTAGTAGTTATCAGCGAAGTAGCTGTTTCTTCTCCTTTCACGTTCAAGTTCACAATACATCCACTACCGGTGATCGATTTACCCAGGCCATTTGGCAGGAGCATGCTAATCATTCCAATCGAAAATGCAACCTTGCTTTGTGCCATTTTAGATGGACCCTTTCTCTTTAGGTTCACTTCCGGGTGTTTGTAAGAAGCTGGCCAAGGTGAATACCGTCATTTTCATCTAAGTGCGGACACGTGACAGAAAAACATGTTCCAATTGGGTGCAAACATGAGATGCTTGGTAACCAAACATATGAAGTTTTACAGCCGTTAAGCAAACGTTTGAGACTTTTCGATTGTCGATATGTTTTCGACAGACAAATACTGCCGAAACTTCAAACCAAGTATTCCTCTGTCCAAGGATTTCAGAAATGAGGTGATTCAGATAGCGGCTACGCGTCCAATAAGTGAATTATGCGAAAGGTATCGTATAAACCGCTCAACTGTACACCAGTACACCAAACACTATCGCGAGACAGGCAACATCGAGCCGCTTTCAAGAAAGCACATCAGAACACGAAGCGAACTGTCGTTCGGTGATTCCATGTTATTGGAGACGATTGTCCAAAGCAAGGGATCCACCTCTTCAAAAGAAATAAAATCGGAATTGAGTAACTTTGGTGATTGCGGCGAGCTGTCACTTTCTACTCTATCTAAAAGCATGTTCGCAAAAACCTTCCAAGCGGTAAAGACTACTCGCGTAAGCGGTTAGGGAAGTGCGCCGGTGAAAGGTTTACGCATGAAAACCTTGTTTGTACACACAGCTGTACTTAGATTACTTGTCTTTCGGCCATTTTCTTAAAACGTGCTCGAACACCCTTCAAACTTCAAATGTTTGGTTACCAAACATGTCATGTTTGCACCCAATTAGAACATGTTTTTCTGTCAAGTGTCCACGCTTAGATGAAAATGACGGTACTCTTTCAAGGGAATCTGAAAAAACATGAAAAGTTTGATTATTTTTTGCTGACGGCCAAAGAACAATAAATGAACTTCGGTGCTTACATTAATATTTGTTGAATGTTTCTGAGGCGATTTGTGCAGATTTTGAGATCTATTCCTAGAGGAGTGTTTGAAGTGTTGCCTTGTTTCTACGCAACTGCAACTGGAAAACGGAGAATGTAGAGAACTGGGACGAGAAAAGTCAAAAGAGGATGATCATGTAAGATGGCGAGTAACGCCACCGATGGTTAAATAAAATAGTTATTTCACCGTTTATTATTATGGACGTGTGGTGTAACAAAATTGGCGATCCTGCCAGGACTTGAAGCTACTTGAAACTCAACGACTTCCACACTTCTACATGATTTGTTTGCAAAATCCTCTACGGACATCCAGCAAATTCCAGTGCAATTAAAGTGCAAAGTGCAAAAAAAAAAAACTTAAGCAGAGATATAATTATTTACAGCTGCTTTAAAATTACTTATTGAGGTCATGTTTATGATATTTGGCGGTAAGCTGTTCCAGTCATTAATTGTCCTTGGCCAGAAACTGTATTTATATTCATCACATGATGTTTGTACTGAAATAAACTTCATTGGTTCAGAGTTTCTAATTTTCATTACAGTTTTATGTTTCACATAAGGTGGTATATTGATTGCGGCTTGGCCGTGTAGTGCCTTATACATTAAAGTCAGCCTGTTCAATTTCCTTCTATGCTCCAATGTTGGCCAATTAAGATAGTTCAGTGCTTGGGTAACACATCCTTCTTGTCTTGAATAAGTTTTAGTGGCAAAACGCGCAGCAGGTCTCTGT
>BLFN01000071.1:992407-994907 GCA_014634225.1 Acropora yongei | reverse complement strand
TTTACTTAATAAAGAAACAATACAAAACAAAATATGAAATGAAAAAATAAAAATAATAAGAAAAAAATAGTAAGAAGAAGAGTTTATAAGTGTACCACTTTTCTGTCAGCCCCAATTTGATTCAATCTTTACTGCGAGAGAAACGAGCGAGAATTAGACAATTTAATTGCGTAGTGGGAAAGAGCAGGCTGAAGTTGGGCGTAAACGCTAAGATTTTACTCTTTCTTTGAAGCCTTGCGTTGGCTTTGGTTTGGTTTAAACAAATCAAACGAAACCTTGCGCTCGTCTCACTTTTGTGTCTACAATTAGGGCGAGGCTTTGTTCGAGTAAATGAGACGAGGCCTAGCCTGCGTTTTCTTTAATTTTTTAAGGAAATAAAACGAAACCTTGCTCTAGCTTTGTTTTTTTTTTTTTTTTATTCAAACCAAACAAAGCCTAACACTGGCTTTGGTTTTGTTTTAACAAATGATACGAAACCTTACGTTGTCGTTGGTTTTGTTTGAGTAAATGAAACGAGGCCTCGCGCCGTCTTTGGTTTCGTTTATACAAATCAAACAAAGTCTTCCGCTGTCGCTTTGGTTTTGTTTTAATGTATTAAACGAAGCCTTGTGCTTGTTTTGCTTTCGTTTAAACAATGGAACGAATTGGGTGCTGGCTGAACAGTCGGTAGTTGTTTTGTTTACTTAATTCTTCAAACTCCTTTTCCCTTTTACGCAGCTCAAGGATGATTTCGGGAGGAACTTTTAAGGTCTGGCCCTTATAGATAGGGAGTGTGGCCCAATACTTTGCTCGCTGAAGTCTTCGTAGGTTACCATTGCGAGTATTGTCCACTCTTTTCGTAATAAAGTTAATAGAGTTGTAGTCCATTGAGTTTGAATAGGCACTTTAAGTGCCAATCTATGCGAGAACGATGGATTATAAGTTAGGAGTAGCAGTTTTTAGGATTAAAATATAATAATAAATAAAATAAAATAAAAAATAAAAAAAACATGGCGGCGACGCAAATTTCCGTTTCGTAAACGGTCGATGCCATTTTTACGACACTTAGAAAATTTTTGACTTGTTATTGAGAGTGTTTTAAACAAAAAGAAAGAAGGTCGATACTTGAGGTCAAACCAGACCTCGAACCCTGACCGTTTGTATTCTAATCTACTTGCCTAACCACTGGACCACCGAGGATTCGCTGAGTAATTTTAGTATTGTAGCCAAAACCCTAACCCTAAATAAAAGCTAGCCTTCAACTCTAATCACTTTTCCTTTTCGTAAATTTTAACGACAATTCAACATGGCCTTTCTACTTGTATTCGAAAACGTATTTTTTGCCTTTTTTAACTAAATCCTGGGAACATTTTACGTCTTTCGTAACTAAAGGCCTGGTTACTAAAGATGGCATCGACCGTTAAAAATGGCATCGACCGTTTACGAAAGGGAAATGAGCGGCGGCGACATTAGACACAGTCAATCCCCTCAACCGACAAATGCGTTTTTCGCTACCGTCAATCAAATGTTCGGCGTCTCCTCACAGCTTCCGACTATGTTGTCTGAACTGTACTCGACGATTTCATTTGATTACCAAGTGCTCGGGTGTAGTCGGAGGCTGCCAGGAACCGCGGAACATTTGATTGACGGTAGCGAAAAACGCATTTGTCGGTTGAGATTTGATTTTTAGAGTCCACATGTTATTGAAAAGCGCGTAATCTTTTAAAACAAGCTAAGTCGGCTCATCGTGCGGAGCTTATATTCAGATCCAAGGTAAACGTAATAGATACCATTATCTATCACTCATGGCATTGTTCCCGACCAAATAAAAATTGCTCGCGAGTTACCACTCTTTAAAGCCGCAGATCGATCACTCTTACCGAACTAGGGAACGGTCTTGATTCTCCCTAACTTTTCCCAGTTCAAACGTCGAACTTTTCATGTGCCGAACCTAATTCCTTTAATAATATTAAGTACATGGAAAGATCGACGTTTGAATCAATTAAGTTCAACATGTGTAATTTGGGTCGACCCAAGAATTAAGTTCGAGTGGGCTACATGGGAAGTACGACTAAAGATCGACTTCGATTCAAACATCGAACTTTTCATGTACTGAACTTAATGTATAATTTAGTACAATTAATTTTGACGTCCTACAATCGCCGACACAATCCCCTTCTTTCACTGACAGCATGCGCACAAACGTACAAATGTAAAACAAAATGGCGGCGTGGCGGAAACGCCACACAGTGGTTCCTGAAGAGGATATGTGTTACTCTTGCTTTGAAACAACGAAATATTCACGCATAAAGCGTACGAACGCCATCTGTAATCGTTGTTCGGCGTTTTAATCAAACGAGTAAACTGCGGGCTGGATAGCGGGAAAGGCATTCGGCCATCTCCCTTGTAAACAAGAAGAAAGCATCAAGGTAAAAACAAGTTATTATCACTTTGCCGGGCATTGTGGCGCCTTTTTTCAGTGTTTATTTCCTCAATGCCTTCAAAAGTGATAATAATAGTA
>BLFN01000071.1:945053-950053 GCA_014634225.1 Acropora yongei | reverse complement strand
TAAATGCAGCTAATATGCAAAAATCTAAACAACGTTTCATTATTATTGATCCAAAGAGAATCCATTTTGTGCAGAAGGAAGCTGATCCTCTTGCAAACCTCTGGGCTGAGAGGAGGTCTGAACTCCTGCCTTGGCTTTACACTGAAACTTAACCTCACAACATTTTGCATTTATCGCATCTCTCACCTCTTTGTTTGATGGGCTTCCACCAGTGGGAGGAAAAACAGTATACGTCAAACCTGCAATGTGTAATAAACGTCAGATAATGCATGCATAAACTGAAGGTCACCCTACTTGGCAGCAACAAATAGGGTTCGGGAATTAGGGGTGAAACCTGAGATTCAAAAAATTTCACTAAATAAAAGCCTCATTGCAGGTTTAGAGGAGGGGAGGGATGTTTTTAAGGGGCAAAAATGTACTAATGCTAAATCACCCAATTTCAAAACAACGCCCATTGCGTTAGTGTGTTCTAGAAGCACATAATCAAGTAGCTTGTTTTTCAAGAGTACAAAAAACATATCAGTTAAAGCCCTCTAAAAAGAGATTTGAAACGAAGTAAGTAAATAAACAAAACAAAAAAACAACAAATAAATGCATAAGTGAATAAAAAAATAATTAGATAATTATAAGCAGAGATTTGCTTACGTTTCACTGTCAACTCGCTTTTCATCAAGTTTATCTTTATTCTGCTTCCCATCCATGTTGGAGGTGGCCATTTCTTTGGTGGTGTGGTTTATTTAAATAATCAGTAGCAAGCACAGTTTCTCTAAATCAGGGTTGCAATGATATAGTTACTTCACTGACTGACTCTTTTCACTAACACATTGCCGCAACATGAAAACCAGGTTGGAGGAGTATCAACTATACCGCTTTACTTTTTTCATCAAGATATCAAAAGACTTAACTATATAAATCTTTCACTTGACAAAATTTAAGTTGCAGATAAAATGGACCCGAGTCAACAATATCTTAGGTGCAGTCGCGCAACACACATCCTCTTGTTTAAACGTAACTTACTCACTTGATAATGTTGTTGCTCTTCCAGTATCTGTCGCGTTTTCTTTTCAGCCTCCAGTGTTGATATCAATGCATTTTTCTCAGCCTCTGACGTTTCCAGCATCATCTTCCATTCAGCTTCCATCTTTCGGTGTTCATCTTTGGCCAGCTCCATTTCTTCTCGCTCAGTTTCCAGCTTCTTTTGCAGCTTCTTTTGCAGTGCGTTGTATTTTGTGTCTGCTAACAATACTTCTTTGTTTTTCTTCTCGGCATAAAGCTGTTGCAGTAATGCATTGCATTGAACTCTGCATCAGTTTTAGTTGAACTTGCAATATCTTTGTGGTGCCACCCTTACTTTTTGAGTGTTGTTCTGTATTGTCTGTATTTGTGTCAACTTGCAACTGTTTATTTCGATGGCTTAAATAACGTGTAAATAAAGTATTCAGTTTCGGTTGGCCCTGGTAGTGGTGGTGCCCTGTTGTTTGACACAGGCTGACAATAATGACGATAACTAGAGAGTGATGCTTCATCATCACTGCCACAATCACTTTTTTGCTTTGCGCTCTTCGTCTCTGTGAAAAATCGAACCATGTAAAAAATTAAGATGTTGAATTGGACTACTTGGGAAATAAAGGGGCTGAAAAAGGTAGGAATCTGATGTACGTTATTGCGGTATAAATGATCTGTGAACAAAAATCATGACGCCAAACACAAAACCTTGACAATCTGAATATTATTATAATTTGTACCATTCACATTTTCAAACTTCTTTCAGCTGATACTTAGTAAAGCCCCACTACACTAAGTTGAGCAACTTATGCAAGATTAGTATCTTCACATAAAAATTTGCCTCCAAGTGATTGCTTTTCCTTTAGTGGTGCTTCACAGACCTCTCCATTTGACCACTGTCGATCGAATAAAATACTGACACGCTGCCCTTTCCTTAAAGGACCATCCAGTGGCTTGATGTTTTTACGTTTCACTCTCTGTAGACAGTTGTGCCATTTATCATGAGTTTTCCACTGTATCGATACTTTGTTTTTCTTCGACATCGCAGTCGTAAACTGAAGTCGCCGAAAGTCTGGTGGAGTTGAACTGAAGGTCAGTTCAGAGAAATATAAATACTGTCTCAATCATGCAACTTTCGTATTTCTTGCATGCTAAATTGCATGATTATTTTTTCCCCAGAGCCTACGTGTTCACTTTGAGAAAAAAAAAAGCCCCTTATCACAGTTTATTCTCGGCCACGAGGCAACTGGGAAAGTCATGTTTCCGATAGAATTTGACAGAGTTCCTCTAAGAGAAAGGTCACGTTACATAGTCAAAATTTTCACGGGCTTCATTCACAGTCAGTGTCCTCCCAGGTCTTAAATTTGGCTGCTTTTTCTAACTCGATTACAGTAATACTTTATCTAAAATGATTTGCCCACATATGTATGTGTCTTTAAGCGCTGCATTATTTCGTGATCTTCTGTCTTTGCCTGTGCATCTGTCAGAGATTGTCATCTCTTCCTTTTTTTGACATCAAGTTGCTTGTGGTGCAAAATGGCAAAGTATGTTGCTGATGTACTTTTTTAGGTTTATTTTGCACGCAAGTGCAATTTGCGTGTACAGTATCTAGGCATGAATGAGGCCACCCTGTGTCTCCTGAGTACTTATATTATAGCCCTCAAACCCAATGGAAGCATTTTCAAAGCTCCACATTGTGTTCTAATACTAATGTTAAATGGATAGTCATTTTCTTCATGATTGTGGCTTAGAGGGGCACGATCACCTTTACAACGAACTAGATCAGTTTTGACAAGAGTATCTCAACACAGAGAGTGAAAGAAATGGGGATCTGCTGGACCTTAACAATGGTAGTGGTAGGGAAACTGACTTCACTGTTGATGAGACCTCATCTTCTGGCGCTCAACCAAACAATGAAGGTACCACTGTTGATCAGAATTCCTCAGATTGCGATGATTTTGTCACGCTGGTAAAAATATTTGTAGAGAGAGGATGCGGTTGTTGATATGGAAAAAATAATACCTCATGCACCAAATCTTTCATTCTCGAAGAATTAGTTGAGCTTGGAATGCAGTGCATTGAACTATCATCTGCCGAACTAGACTTGGTTCTCCTCGGTTGGTTACAGTCACATGAATTTGTCATATAATAAGAAACGCTATCGCATGAGTTACTATTTTTGAGGTGTTTTAGTATGTAAAGAAACATTCTTGTTTGTCTACTGCATTGGCAAATCACGATTGGAAAACCTAAGAGCCCACCTTAAGAGATATGGAGCAGTTCCAAGAAGACACGCTTATACGTCACAGCTGCCTAAGAACGTGTTAGAACAGGCGGTTTTAAACCGAACAGTGACATTTATTAAGAACTTTGCAAATGAGCATGGGGTTTCTCTTCTAGGAAGAGCACCAAGCCTTAAGGATTTGAAAGTGCAACTGCTTCCTTCATCTGAAAGCAAGGCATCTATTTGGAGTCAGTACAAAAATGTCTCGGAAGGCATTAATTTAACTGTGGTGAGCTATGCAAAATTTGTTTCGCTTTGGAACACTTTGACACCATTTATTGTAGTAATGAAACCAACTGAATAACACTAAGATAAACCAAAATGTAAACGTAAGTGAGCAAGAGAAGTTGAACTGTCTCAGTGATCAAGAGACACACTTGCACAAAGCAAAAACAGAACAGGAATTTATGAAAACAAGCATTGCAGCATGTAAAGAGCTTTCACATGGTAGTGGAATCGACCTCTTATCAGGGAGGCCCTGTAGAGCCTTTAAGGGTACTGTCCACTATTCTTATGATTATGCACAACAAGTGCATATCCGCTCCAATCCCCGAGCAACCTGGCCCTATATATTTTAAAACACTACGGAAATGTGGTCTGTTTGCAATATGTTGTGAGGGAATTCCCAGGCAGGTTAATTATCTTATTGACAAGGCAGTAAATGTTGGGAAGGGTGCCAATTCCACCATTAGTTATGTGCATGACTTTTTCACTTCGCACGGGGTACGGGAAACAGACACACAGATAAATGCTGATAACTGTGGGTGGCAAAACAAAAATAACTTTGTTATTTGCACAATTCTATCCTGTATTCCTTTTTGATTGCCGGCCACACAAAGTTTAGTCCAGATTGGTGTTTTGGATTAATTAAGCAGTCGTTTAGGTGACGCTATGTCTCTTCCCTTTTCGATCTCATGGAGGCTGTTATGCTCTCTGAAACCAGTCGCCGACGGCAAAAGTATTAGTCTTGACAAAGATCGAAGCCACTTATTTCTATTATAAAAATCCTACACTGCAAAGTAAATGTACATACACTTACACAATATCGTAAAACGGCAAACAATATAGCGTAACAACTATAACAATACAGTGGAACCCCGATAAAACAATATGCCACGGGAGCAGTGGAATAATTATTAGATCATTAATAATTATATGGAGGTATCGTGATATCAAGACTCCTGATATAACAATATTGCCATAAAATAACCGAGAATATTGTTATATCAGGGTAAAATTAACATGTACTTTTTTTACTACGTATTGTTTAATTTAACTTGTAATGAATATCAAAGGACTCACATACATTTTGAGCATGCAGCAATCTCCTTAAACAATTTGCAAAACATTAGATGTTATCAAGGTGACACAACAAAGTCTCTGGCTGAATCATAAAAGGGAAACAAAACAAAACTTAATAAAACATTAGAAGCTGCGACTGTAATCATCTTTACTATTCTCTGTTTGCAAGTTCGTTGTTTTTATGTCCTTTCTCCCTCCCCAAATCAGGCATTTATTTGAATAATGGGCTGCATTACCTGAGCTAGTTTACTGGGCACAGAAAAAGATAATCATCACCAAGTGGAGTGAAATGGCTCAGGGCGAAGGCCCAGAGCCGGTTTAATCAATAAAGTTATCAAATAAATTACAAGAATAATTGGTTCCCAGACAAATGTAATGAGCCCAGTAAAGGTGAGGGCACAAAAAACGC
>BLFN01000071.1:932676-935176 GCA_014634225.1 Acropora yongei | reverse complement strand
TTTCTTGTTCTTCAATGTGGTGCTCTTGTCTTTTTCTTTCAAGCCATTCTTCTGGTGCTTCCATCTGGTTCTCTGCGTATTCCGTCTTAGCGTCAACGGTATCATTCCACCGGCTAATTTCTCCATCTTCTACCTTGGCAGCTATCTTGAGGGCTTCAATTTCTCTCCCTGTTTTGTCGACGTCAGTCAGGATTTCCCGCAGGTTTCTATCCAGTCTGGATATGGCAGATTGCTTTTGGGCTTTAAATACATCGTTGGTTTTCCCAGCGGTTCTTTGAAGCTGCTTTAGCTTCGTTGGAAGTGTGGACTCGAGATCATCCATTGTTGCGATCGAGGCGTTAGGCTTTCGGAATTGGGCTAGGCAATAAATTGAGGACTTCAAGGTTTATGCTCACCGAAGTTCCTGGCGGGGTCGCCACGTTTGCTGGATTCTCCGGTTGTGGAGACAGTATCCAACAAGGTCACTTGGTTTATAGAAATTATTTTTTTTTGTTCTCAGTCAAAGGTTCTCGCGATCACAAGTAGAAAGATTATTCTCGTCTTATTCTAAGATACAAGGCTTATTAAGATTTCACAATTTCCTGACGTCAATCACTTCTTGTCACACAATCAACAAAAAACTTGGCCCAGTCCCCGACACATGTCTAAATGTCTTAAGTGCTGTGTGAAATATTGCTTTTATTAAATGGCTTTTGCCAGCGCCAGCGCCAGCACCCCCGAGATAAAAAGATAAATTGGTTTGTTTTCTTCAGGTTTAAGAGAATGGGCATGTTTTACTTTCTTTCTGCACCAATTCAGGACACAATCGTGCGTAATATGCTGCATGTTTACTGTTTAATGACCAGACTCCCATAAAAAGTCATCAGAAATTTCTGTTGATTGAATATGACATGAAATTATTGAAAGTGTTGATGTATGACCACAGTTAGATTTTGAGGCTATATGTGAAGGCATTTGTTCGTTAAATGATTCATCACTTTCACAATTGCCTGGCATATCTAAATGCAAGTCTTCATTTTCCTGATCATTTAAAGGAGTGAACAATACTGTTGCCTTCATTGCTTCTGAAAGGTTCTAGTGCTTCAGAAATAGCATTTGCATCTGGTTCAAACATTGCCCTATTTTGTTCAACAACAGTTTCTACTTCAGGTTCATAGGATTTTGATGCATATGTTTGTTCACTGCCAACCAGAGCATCTTCATTCCACCATGGATATTAAAGCGTAAGCAAGTGGTGAAAGTAATTTTCAGGCTCTTTTACTTTGTTTGGTGTGTGATAACGCTCTACAGCCTTAATTCTCCTGCACTTCATTACTTCAATAGAAATAAGTAATTTTATTATTGGAGGTAACTGACTTATGAGATCAGCATTAGTGCTTAAGTGAACATGTAATTCAGTTGCATCATGTGTAAGTATTATTGGTTGTGCATCATTTGTTGTACAGTTAGTTTTGTATTCTTTGTAATAGTTTGCAGCTAAACATATTAAGCTGTCAACATCATAAAAAGCCCCTTAATATTTCTTTTTTGACCCTTTGGAATGATAGCTACTTTTTGAAAAACAATGCGCTGGGCTATAAGAATCTGCTCCAGTTTTTGCAGACAACCCAGTTCTGAAGGGACTTCATTGAGCATTAATTTGTTACAAACAGCTTGGCATGGAACTTGTCCTTTTGACGTCTTAGAGTTACATGTTTTACAAATGTACTGTTGATTATCAAATGACTCTTTTTGTGTAAAAAGATGCTCAATGCTGTATTTATCCTTCTTTAATTCTGTCACTGATTTTCTATAGAGGATTCTATTACACACAGAACATATGTAATAAGGGTCTTCTCTGATTTTGTTTTGAAAGGATGTGATACAATTATCCAAGTCATCGCATTTGGTAACTTTTGTCTGCTTAGCCTCACTTGTCAAAATCTTTTGTTTTACAGGTAGTTTCTCTTTTTCCCAGCTACCCATGTTTTGATAAGCTTGTCTTTTTTTAGCTAAAAGATGTTGTTTTTCATTTGCATCCATAGAGTGGTTTTTTCTCTTAATATAGCTGCACAAACACTATCTTCAAATTTGATTCGAGACAAGTTTAGGGCAGTTATGTAAATTGTAAATATAAACTTGTGTTGTTGTTGGAAATTGCTTTACTACAACTTGAACAAAATGATTGCTTTATCTGTTGAACAAGAAAAAGAGATTCTAATTCTTGTGTCATCACACCAACTGTATTCAATGGAAATGTGTCACTAAATACGGCATCGTCAGATGATGTGGCAAAAGAGTGACAACATTGTCTTAAATAAGCCCAAACAGGTTCTCTGACCACTGTTAAATCTGCTTGTGCATCATTATTTTCTAACTGTAGACATGCCTTTATAACAATTTGAAAGAAATCATTAGTGTCAATACATGCATGTCTTAAAGAGTATTTAAAAATGGCAAATGTAAGTTCCAAAAAAGAGTCCACTGCACATGAGAATTTGCATGGTTGGGTTAAGCAAAT
>BLFN01000071.1:922676-925176 GCA_014634225.1 Acropora yongei | reverse complement strand
GTCAATTCCAATCCCCTATGTAAGGCAACTAAAGTCACCCGTGGCCGTGTATGGGTAGGGCGACTTTAGTCGCCCGTGGCCGTGAAAGGGTTCAAGCACCTTCCCAAAGATGACTACGGCTAATATTAAATTTTGATATCTTATTTTCATTAACCTTAAGAGCTAGTTGTTCTAGAATCTCTTGTAATGACCAACTTGTCTTTGTTTGAAACACTTGAGGATCGTCTACTGCCATAGGGACATTTTTCCTTCAGAATCACTACTGTATAGCAAAGTGTCAGGGATTAAGGAGGCATAAAGCAGATCTGCATCACTGGTGGAACTGGGACCAACATCACATGCTACAGAATGTGCATATATGTCAGGAACACTAACAGATGAGGCATTACCTGTCCTGTAAAAAAGAAAAGGCCATGTGAATATTATTGTACCTTAATGTGGTGTATGTTGTCCTAATAATTTGGTTTCAAACATTGCATTAGATATCTTAATACCATGGCTAAAACTGAAGTAAAATAACAGTTTCAAGCACTCCCAAATTTTGCTTAAGGTTTAAATTTGGTGAGAGTCAGGTTAATGTTTCCTTGTTCAGTGTAATGTTTACCTTTGTCTATAGTGGTAAGGTGATCTGCATCACTAGTGAAACTAACATCACCACGAGATGTTGCAGTGTATGTTTGAGTTTTTGGAAATGCACTACAAAAGAATTCAAAGGCAGTGAGTATTATTACAACTTGAACTGTGATGGATGTTTTACATCAAGTTCACTTTTAAAAGAAAGATAATAGGTTATTCTAAAACTACAGGTCAACATTACAATAAGGCAAGTGAGATTCTTGTTGTGCCTGATGCTTACCTTTGCCGCAATGGAAGTTGATGGTCAGGTGTAGTTCTGCACTCTTCTGATCTGATTTTTTTCTTGATAAACAGCACATTCGAAATTTCCTTTAATACATCTATTCTTAAATTTTAATTGCCGTAAATTTGTCTTGGAAAACCTTCATTTTAAGGCCTCATATATACAATTTTGGGTTTTCCCTTAGTATTGTTCAACTACAGTAAACCAAACTCTCAAGTTTTTCGAAGTGAGAGGTGAGTAAGACTTTGTCAATAAACACACCTAATGGTAATTATCTAGTATAGCATCCCACTAAATGTTCAAAATGGAGATAAGAGTCTGGTAAACTGGAATAATGTAAGGTTAAGCTTCTGAAAAAAAGCATGTTGAAGAAGGATTTAACTTAATTTTGACATTCCATAATGGGTCAAGGGCCAAATAAAAGCTATTTTCATTTCCCCTCTCATATAATTTCCTCTCCCTCCTCTTCTTGTTCTTAGGGCCCGAAAAACTCAATGGCATAAATGGCTGAGAGTGACTAAGCATCTTACCTAACACCCTGAGTATCAGGCACGGTCTCAGTTTCACTGTCCAACATAAACTCGTCTTCCGGTACCTCTGGGCACAGGTACAAAGTAATTCTGTTGTATGGTTTACCTAAATCTTCCTTGTAGTTTCGCAGAGTGAATTCTTCTTCTTCCTGACCTGGAAGATTAATGGCCAGTTGTCCATCCGGATAAACCAGTTTCCAGCTTGTCCTCGAGTCAAATGCCTGGTCATGAGCTTGGCGTTTCACCAAGGCCTCTATAAAAACTTCCGTGTATCCACAATCCTTTCTTACTTTCAAGGGCAATGTCTTGCCATGGATCGGAGTTGTCACATCTGGGCCAACAAACCTCATCACGCTTATATTAATTAACGCAAAGGGATCTTCTTCTTTCTTCTTCTGCCCTCTTCTCTCCTCTTCTCTTGGAGCCACTTGATCGAAAATGAGTCGACCTCTCTTCGCTTTTCTTAGCAGCATACTTTTGAAAGCTCAGGCATTTTGTTGCACCTTTATCTGTTTCACCTGTGCTAGTGTTGTTTGCTACCTTTTCTCCACAAAAAGGGCAAAATTTTGAAGAAGATTTCAAACCAGCTCCACAGCTCACACAAAACATTCTTTCCAAGCAAAATGGTGAACAAAAATGGCGGGAAATTGCAAAGCATGTCAGCGGTTGCAGTGGCAGATCCTAGGGATGGGCCAGGGGGTAGGGTCGAGTAATGATGGGTTTATGCCTTACGTAATTGGTGAGTTGTGTTTCGCAAATATTGCGTTGTGTTTTGCAAATACTGAGTTGTGTTTTGATGTGTCATTGTGTTGTGTTTCGATGCAATTGTGTTGTGTTTCGATAATATTGTGTTGTGCTTCAATAATAGTATGTTGTGTTTCGACAATAGCCTTGTTGTGCTTCAGTAACACTGTGTTGTGTTTGTGTTTGCAGATATGGGCACCGTAGAAATGCACACATACACGCAAACTCTTCCATATGAAGTTCAATCAACAATTTATTCAACGTAACCTCTTATTACCTTCATGTTGCTGTATGAAAAAAGAGGGCTGCAGTCCTGAAATTGTTCAATCGCCCACATAAAAGCAAAAAAACAAGGCCGAAAAGTGCT
>BLFN01000071.1:857676-860176 GCA_014634225.1 Acropora yongei | reverse complement strand
AGAAAGAATCTAAATTAACTTAAATTTAAACTGTAATGCAAAAAAATATGCTGCAACATAAACAGCCTCCTCTTAAATGAAAAAAAAAAAAAACAGATACAATGGAGAAAATGAGTTAGAAATAGTTTAAACATTGTAGCTGGGGGCTACATTTGCTACCAGTCTTGAAATGATTGGGTCTAAAGCACAGATCCACTAATTTCGGTTTAATAACTGATTTAAGGGATCGCTCATGTTTATAGTTTTGAAGTGATAGCTTTCCTGTAAGGTCAAGGGACACTGCCGAAGAGAGAACAAACAAAAAAGTTGTGTGACAGTTCACGAGGCCTAGTCACGTAACGTACGTACCACACAGTTGATGTGGCAAATTCTTTGACATAACTTTTACAAAAAAACCCAACGGATATTAGGGTATCTGTCAATATTTATGAGGAAAGCTAATGACCGTTCTTAAATTAAGGAGACTAGAGAACAATCAAACCAATGCTTTTAACTTAAATCACCCTTCCACTGATCGGTCATCTTTCGTCACTCATAGCAAAATACCCGCAGTGAAAGTTGTCCTTGATTGAAACCATAAAGTTATAATAATGTAACGGGACACAAAACATATATATATAGTCAATGAATGCAACTTATAATAGGGTGATTATATGTGTTTAGAAAACCGGTACTA
Organism: Acropora yongei; assembly: GCA_014634225.1. Classification (NCBI taxonomy): domain Eukaryota; kingdom Metazoa; phylum Cnidaria; class Anthozoa; order Scleractinia; family Acroporidae; genus Acropora; species Acropora yongei. Next base: position 859,500 of record BLFN01000071.1, on the reverse strand, counting down.
GTTCAGATCGATATCCAAACAAATCTCTTTATTTGTTTACTAGAGACCCCTAACCGAGTGAATAACATGAAAAAACTACATTTACTGCTCAAACAGTTCAGCGGAAACCATAAGGATAAGTGCGTAATCCACAAATGACCCTCTTGTCATGTTGCATTTAAGCTGTACACTACGGCGCCCGCAAGGGGCCATGACAAATTATAATAATTATAATTGTTATTATTTGATGAGTTATGTGACAAGTTATGTGACGAGTTATGCGACGAGTTATATGACGAGTCATGTGACAAGTATAGTGGTGGACGGGGCACAGATGGCGGCGCGTTTGGACTTGAACGTTCGTGATGAACTAATTGAGCAATACTTCAAACTTGGATACAACCATACAGAAATACTTTCATGTCTTCTCTTACTGCATGATCAGGAACTCAGTTTGCGACAGCTAAAAAGAATACTAGCCCGTAGAAGCCTTAAAAGACGGCAAAACGTTTCCGACCTGAGATCCGTTATTGTTGCCATTGAACAAGAGCAACGAGGAAGTGGAAGTGATATTGGATATAGATCTGTTTGGCAAAGATTGGTCACAGATCACGGTCTTGTGGTTTCTAAAGAGATGGTACGGCACGCTCTCAGGATCATAGATCCCGATGGCGTAGATAGGCGCTTGAGGCATCGACTCCAAAGGCGTTAGTATAAGGGAAGAGGGCCAAATTTTCTTTGGCACATAGATGGGTATGATAAACTCAAACCTTTTGGATTTTCCATCCACGGATGTATAGATGGCTATAGTAGGCGAATAATGTGGCTCGAGGTTGGAATGTTGTCAAATGTATAACTGAGGTAGGGGGCACTGCCCGTATTGTACGAGCGGACTGTGGTACAGAAAACAGCCATGTTGCTGCCATTCAACGTTTCCTTCGAAACAATTCAGATGACTCGTTTGGGGCAGAGAAGAGTTTTATTTATGGTCATTCAGTATCCAATCAAAGGATAGAATCTTAGTGGTCCCAGCTGCGAAGGGGTTGTACTGATTGGTGGATACAGTATTTCAAAGGGCTTCAAGCAAGTGGCTGTTATTGTGATTCTAATGTGGTACATGTGGAATGTTTGAGATTTTGCTACATGGACATCTTAAGGGATGAACTGTACAGATCTGCTTTGGAACAATCATAGAATTAGACTTTCTGCTAACCACGAGTCACCTGGAGGACGTCCAGATCTTCTCTTTTCACTTCCAGAGGTATTAGGTACAAGGGACTTTATGATTGAGGTGGACGAGATTGACATCACTGTAAGTCAGCAACTTGTGTGTGACAGTAATAGTAAGCAACTACTTAACTGCACACCAGAATTTTCAGATCTTGCCAACATTATCATGCATGAAAAGCACTGGCTCATGCCAAAATCACCTGAAATGTATGGTCCTTTGATTGATCACATTGAAAAGCTGTAAACAGTCAGTATGCTTTCAAATGCCTAGAGCCTCGTGTTGATATTTTGATAGGACAACTGTTTAGCATGTAGCAAAAGTGTTTTATTGCCATTTTCTCTGACAGAATATGAACTGTAACAACAATTTCAATATATTAAACAATACAGTATGCCTATTTTAAGTGAAAATAAAGCGGCCCTTAAGCAACACCTTACTTAATTTGTTAACAGTCAACTCTATTTGTTAGCTTCAGGCTAGCAAAGCAGATGTTTCGTTGACTTTTCACTCCCAGAATTGAACAGTTTGCAAGGGTTCTCTGTAAAAATGTCCGTACACTGTTATGGTAGAGCAGGCTTTGAACAACAAAGGCTGGATAACATTCTCAGTCAATA
>BLFN01000071.1:752666-755166 GCA_014634225.1 Acropora yongei | reverse complement strand
ACTGAAAACATGTGCACGTCACATCGGTAGTTAGGTATGATTCTGTCTGTTTAACATATAATGCACTACGCAGTCTTTTTTTAATTCTAACCAGGACCAAATTGTAGGAGCAAGCAACTCCACTATATTCTTGTCACGGCGCTTTCAAAGACTGATTTATTTTTAGATCGCATTTCCCTGGAATGCGAGACTTCCTTGGGAGTGCGTGCAATTGAAAACTAATTTTCGTATGAAAAGATGAGCACCAAGACTCGCTTTGAAAAAGAGGCCAAAGGTAACTCGGAAATGGCCTATTCTTTTAGCCTCTACCTCTATTTGTTTCATTTTAGTTTATTCCTATCATTTGTGCATTTGCTGGATGGGTTTTAGTTCATGGATTATCAACATTACACCCCAGAAATGACGGAAATGTTGGAATAAGAGCTCTGCTTTCCAACTGATGTGCTCACATCCACCATCAGCCCTTTAAAGACTTAAAATTAAGGGAGAAATATTTTACTTCCCTTTTGCCAGGACAAACGCAAGCAATTGCGGTGTAAAATAAAAAAGTTCTCAAGGGCTTCCCTCTGTACAGAAAACAGTGATATTTTTTCTTTTGTTTCGTTAGCTCGTGCTGGGGTTTGTTTGATGGTCTCTTGGCTCCTTTTTTTTCTTTATTTTACGTCATCCGTGAGTTTCACAGGTTCTTATACCGAGTATGAGTGATTTCCACCCATGTCCAATATTTGCATAATAAGATCAAGGTTAAAGGGCATGTAACAGTCACAAGGTGTCATTCAGGGTCCTCTTACTGAAGGGGCGCTAGTGTTATCACGGTAGTTTTGCTGCTTTTAGGTTATAACTGATTGAAAAACGAAACTTGGAACTTGCAATTGAATGAAAAGACTCAGCATTCCTTACAAGCCCAAACGACCGCAACAAATGACTTTTACCAGGATAAGCTATCCACGGCTGCGGAATCAATTTGAAATATATCGCATTCATACTTGAAAAAGTGGGCCAACGTTTTCGAAGTTTCAATCCTTTTTCATCCTTGCTATCTTGGACTGAATATGACAAGAATTCAATTCAGTGTTCTAACAAAGCTCTTGTAAAAGAAAGTTTAGCATTAGTTTTCTTCTCCATTGATTTTTCAAGAAGAAGAAGAAGTAATTGATTAAAAATAATCAATTCTTTTTAATTAATAAGTTTATGTATCATATTTAAATATTTATTTCGGGATCGATAGGATCAAAAAACTAATTGGGGCTCAAGATGAAATCGTAACGGCACTCACGATCAAGAGAAAAAAAAATGACATTTTCAATTCTGACCAGATGAAAACAAACTATTTCCCCAAAACAAAGCGAGGGGCCACCAAATTAATTAATTAAGGTCATCCAATGCTACCGCTCCTGTTCCTTGAGGACAAAAGGTGAATGGGCCTGTACGGAAATCTCGCCAAAAGAACTTTATGAAATTAACTTTCTAAGGTAAAATCCGTCCAGGTACTTTACTTACCGTCCATGCTATTTGCGATCCACGTGGCAGATCGCCTTCCGGATGCCTTTTTTTTCCTATCGTCCGCCATTTTGAAAAAATTTTCTGCGGATAACTGCTGTATACTCGTTCCCAGACAAGGGTTACCGGGCCACTGTAACTGAGCGGGAAATATAATTGCTTCACTATTAACAAGCGTTCTCTAGTTACTTTGTTGTGATTGATTGTCTTTTGGCAATGATGACCCCTCGAAAGCCATTTCTGAGTTTCTGTTCAATCTAAAAATAACTTGAAAGAGTTGAAGTGGGTGTGGCGTCTCGCTCCCAGTTCCTTAGTTTCTCTCAAATGCTCAATCAGGAGAAAGATTATTTTGGCAAGTAAGTTACTAGAAAAAGGAAATGAGGTATTACTGCGATAGCGTAATTCTCGGCTACATATATCTAGGGGTGGCGAATGGTTCTTCAAAAACTGTGGGTCCCGCAAAATTTTGGTCGAATTTCACGGGTCTCGCAGTCTCGTTTTTTGAGTGGTTACGTGCGTCTCGCATGCAGTCTCGTTTTTTATACGAAGTTGTCTCGGAGTCTCAAAACAGTTTGAAGTCTCAGTCTCGCAATCTAAAAAGTCAAAATGTCTCGGGCTCGCAAAGAAAAACGCTCGTCTCGTCGTCCCGCAAAGTCTCGCATTTACCATTCGCCACCCCTATATCTCATGAATTTAATGTTCAAATTCTAGCAGTTTTTCTATTGTCCTGCACATGTGGATACATATGTAAAATATTTAATTCGTTATATGTAATAAGGAACACTGACACATTTTTGAAAAAAGAACACGTATAGTGTTTAAAGTTTTATCAATGTGTTTAATGAAAAGGTATAAATAGGTAATGCACTCTATCTGGCAAGATTGCCATTTGCCGGTAAAAGTAAATCTTTTGTGAATAAGTTACATTTATCTCTAAAATACTGAAGTTGGTTCTTGAGATTGCGACGATGCCACAAATTCATTTGGCTTAGTTACGTTG
>BLFN01000071.1:710449-712949 GCA_014634225.1 Acropora yongei | reverse complement strand
AGGGCCATAGTAAGGCAAAGCAAAATCGATATCTGGCTGAGTTCGACATCACTCCAAAGCTCATAAACGGAAATAAAGTTTCCTATTGATTGAAATCAGTAGTCATTTGTTTGTTTTTACTTTTTCTAGATGTGGATTTGAAAGTATGGCAATTATTTAAAAATATCTCAAACCAAAGGGACTTTTTTTCTTGCGTTAAAATTGCTTTCACCGAACATGAGAAATTTTGAAGGTTGCAGTCACAAAAACCTGCAACATTAAAGTAACGCAATCGATGCGTACCTTGAAATTATGATTTCCGGTATGTCATCGTTTGAAACGTTAAGTTGGTAATTATAATGAACTTGTGTAGCGCATTTTCTATTTACATATTCAAATACGAATCTTTTGCGAATAGTGTGTGGGTTCAATGACGTCCCACTGGTGATCGTTTAAGGGTTGTGAGACGGGGCCTGAGTTTTATAGTCCTTATCTGAGAAAACTTGAAAGTCTAACACTTTGAGGGTGCAATTATAAAGGCAGCACTTTTTCCTCAGTTATTTTAAAGACCCTGAGTGTTGGCCCGGCCGGAGTCGAACTCACGACCTTCCGGCCGCATGGCAGCCAGATGCTCAAATTACTGAGTCACGGGTGCGCAGATGAATGCTTTGAATCAAGGCTACTTTTGTTAATACATGCAAGGATGATAATGTATGTAAGCAACCGTGACGCAACTGACAAAGCGGCGGTGAAGCATGTGACGCTATTACAACTGACGACTTTCGGAAACTTTCGGTTTTTATGCGAGTTCAACGGGTAAGGAGGGAAGGCTTTGCTACGGAATCTCGCAGTGACTTAATTGAAACGAGACATCAATTATAGGGTCATAGCCCCGAGCAGAAGTATTTTGGTAATTGAGTACAATTCAAATTAAGCCAAATCAAATTAAATGCATTTAAAAAATAGGGGAAGATAGGGATTACTGGACAAAAAATCACTTGGAGTAGAACACAGAACCAGCGAACTCAACCTGCGTGCAATACTCCGAATTGAAAAGATGAGTGCCCCAAGCATCGCGCAACCCTGCTTCGAATAAAGAAAAAGAAACAACAACAGCAACCAGAGGTCCAAGCATTCGGCTAAATATTGTTCATTTGCAACTCGAAGTTCAAGGTCTCGTTGCACGTGAAATCTTTGTGATTTATACGTTCAGGATTTTATTGAACTTTGGCCTTAAAGGATTTCACAGGATCATTCCGACGCGGTAATATGCCGTTCACATTCTACTCCATGTTACAAGAAGGAAGGAAGGAAGTAAAAGCAATTGATCTTATCAATTCATGGTCGTGTTCTGAACCAAAAATATCATGTTCCTTCTCAGCCTCGTTTCCCAGAGACTTTCTTCTCCCCACCCCAGAGGGAGCGAGAGAAGAAATAATGTTTAGTTCCAAATTATTTTGTAGTCCATTCCAACTGAATTCTTCGACGTAACGCAATTTCAGGGTTCGTCAGAGCCACCGTTAGGCTCTAGCTTTGTTTCAGAGATCCATGATTGACTTAGAACTTTTCTTAATGTTCTGTTCAGTGATTTGCCACTCTTCATTTCAGCAATAGAGATATGTTACAAAATATTATCATACGTCTAATTGAAAAACCAAAGAAGTTGATTAATGTAATTTAACTGGTTAGACTTGCCAGTGACAACTTGTGCTGAAGTCACGGTTTTGAAGTGTATTGGTATTGATAAAGGAAATATTTAGCCCGAAACTTGACGACAATCTGCATAGAAATTGGCTGGTACGTAAACAATTTTACAAAATCTGCTTTCTTTTTCATGTTTTCTCCCCGAGGTCAGAGTGTGCAGCGTGCATGCTAACTTCCTGCTGAGAAAGTGATTTATCTGACTATGGTATTTTGTTACATGGGCGTATCGTTTTTCCTCCTCTGCTGTTATCACTATATAAGATTCAGTTTTTGTTATCTTATGCTCAGTAACTCCTCTCAGAGGCGCCGTTCTGTGGTTGTTACTTCGTCGAAAAATGAGGCTTTTCCTAGCCTGTTTGTTTGTCGGAGGCGTTCTGTCTGGTAAGAATTTCCTTTTTTGTCTTCACTTCACAAGTTCGAAGTTGTTTCACGTAGCTTTTTCTTTAAAACTAAAATAACTAACGCTTTTCCCCTAGCTGCGTTCCAATTAAATAAAATTGCACCGACGAATGAAAATTTTTTTTTTCGACAGCACCAAAGTGTTCTAAGCCATTGCATATCCTATTATCCTTTCCCATAACTATAACGACTCTTACTTAGATAGGTCAACTCCATTTTTTCTGTAAAATAAAGTTATTTACATACTTGCAAATGTAGCGACAATTTTTCGTGCAAAGGGTATAAATGAGCTCTCCACGCAAGAATGGATGAGTTTATCTCTTAAGTCAGAGAAAATAGTAATTCATGTTTGCGTTTGCCCATTTTACATCTGTGGAAAAGAATAGCTGTGTTAAGGTGCGTTTCCATTTTCGACTCA
>BLFN01000071.1:696065-702426 GCA_014634225.1 Acropora yongei | reverse complement strand
AACCAGCGTATGTGGCAAACATTAGGCGCGGTATTTTGAGTGCACTGCAACTTCAGTTTACAGAGGAAGAACACACATTTGTCACTGAGGTAATGAATTACATCTATACGGCGTGTTTTAGTGTAGTCTTGGATGATGTCATGGTGTACATTTTATCTCATAAACATACGAGTTTTGCTTCTAGTTGGCGTCTTGCTGTACTTCCCTTAAAATGTTGGTCTCTGGAGGTTTAGAGTGGTTTTCAAATGACTGTCGAAAAACCAAAACCAAAGCAATTACTCCGACCAATCACAACAGGAGCGGGCAGCACGATGAACCAATCACAATTCATGGCAATTATCTGTAACTCGCTCGAAGCGCGTGAAAAATCACGCGTACATGGTGCGATTGGTTTTGGTTTTGATTCTTATTGGTTGAAAAACTGGCGCGAGTCTTTTAAGCCAATCACTAAGCGTAGCAATCGCAATCAGGGAATTACTTTCGACAGTCATTTGAAAACTGCTCTAATCCAAGGATCATTTTCCCAAACGTGTATTGTTGATTGGTTCTACAGGTAGATGTTTCTGGGAATTGTACGGCAGAATACAGGCTCGTTGGTTTTAAGGGAACTGAGACGGAGATAACCAAGGTCAAAAATCTGTCCCAGTGCTCCAGCCGATCTCTTATCAACACCAGGCTCAATCCTGTCGTCTATGACGTCAATTCGGTAAGTAAAATGAAGTCGCACTCGCGTGAATGATTCTCTCAATGGCTGGGTATAAGCAATGATCAGAGGGAAACTGAAGTTGCAGGAAGGTTCCGTACGGTGGATCATACTGTCATAACGACAGGGTTGTTGGAATTTTGGGTGCGTTATAATAACCTAGTGGAACGTAAACTCGCGTTTTGGGCGTTAACCTTTCGTCACTTCATTCGGTCCGACGAAAGGCTTATACATGTAACGTGAACTTCGCTCCATCTTTTTTTACGTTGGTAATTTAATGCGAAGCCACTTCAGTCATCGGGTTTTGAGTCCGTCCGTCCATGCGTAACTTCATACCACAGGTAGCCCAAGCTTAGGATTTATTGCTGATTCATTAGAGATTATTATATAGCGGGTTTTGAACGATTAATTTTTTGCCTTTAGTCGTAATAAATCGTAATGAATCTCAGTTGAAGTCCACCCTCCATACATCACTGAAACTTGACGTTCAGAGGAGTATGTAGAGAGCTGCAATAGAACACTAAAAATTTTGTTGAATTTTGTTGAGATTAAAGGCAAAAAATCGATCGCTCAAAACTCGCCATGTAATCTCTAGTGAATCAGCAATACAGCTACCCGTGTTCAAATTGAATCGAACAGAGATTTCATTTTTAATGTCGGAGCATATATTTCTCTCACTCAGCCAATAAAACACTAGATTATGGTAGTAGACACGCCCGTTTGTTAAGCACCCATTTTTTTTCTCTTCTCATCCCCAAATACTTGCGTTACAAAGTTACATAAGTTAGAAGAGCTAGCTGTCGGTTTGACTCATGACCGAGCTGAGAGCGGCTGGACCTCTGCTTCATTTGATGTCACATTAGTTTCCTAAAAGATTTTCGATTTCCAAAGCAGTTTGTGGCGTCACTTTTTCTGGCTTAACTCAGTCAATCGTGCTACAAAATAGCATTTGTGTGTCATACTTACCAAGTGAACATTTTGAAGTGATAGGGTAAAATATGTTTGTTGAAGGTATATAATATTTATCTGAATATCAATTACTATTTGAATTAAGGTGAACTTCTGTCTCCCTTTTATATTAGCTTCAAAGCAGTGGTGAGGTAAATCGTTTAGTGTAATAGGCGATATTTTCCTTTATATCTCAGGATTTACAAGGTCCTTTGAAATCTCATAGCCTTTGCCGTTACTTTGTGGACACCCATATCAAGACCGTAGAATGTAGCGAGACACATCTGTTGAGGCCATTCAGCTACGAAAGTGCTGGCGTGACAACCGATGTTAGGTAATATTTCAGAGCAAGCATGATATTCCGTTACTTTGCGTGACTTTTCATCTGGGGACCATTCCCGAATTGTACTCATTTTTGGGCTCAATGTATAAATAAAATTGTTCATTAGCGGGCTGAGGAAAGCAACACTCATTCTTCACTGTTTTCATTATTTATTAATCGTTTTTTTTTATGAGAACGTTCAGGCTGAGATCAGCTGAGAATCAGCTGAAGAGAATGTACTATTCCAGGATAGCGTTATTGATTTATGGTAGAGTGACAGTGAGAGATCTGATGTTACTTTTATTTCGTTTCTGCAGATTGAATTTGACTTTAGAGTCCACAAAACAAAGTTTTTTCTTTGATTACGAAGAAGGAGGTAAGAATTGTTTTTCTTGTAGACTAGGAACTATGGACCCGGGTCGGACAACCTCGTTTCAAGGGCACGTGTCCCTCACTTAGGGAAGTCTCGCCCCTGATTGAGTCAAAGTGCACTGAGAACGAGGTTGCCGGCGCTGAACGCGAACCACAAGCGCAATTTTGTTTAATTTGTGCCACATATAATATTTAGGCGATAGATTTTGGTGAAGTCATTGAGGTGTAGAACATCAGATCAGAATGTTGGGGGTTGAACCCCGGGCCCATTCATTGCGTTGCATCCTCATACAAGGACGGTAACTCTGCGTGCCTCTGTCTACCCATGTCCGAAATGGATATCAGCGACATTGCCCAGGAGATAACCCTGGAAGGGACTACGGTCTATCCTTGGGAGTTGGGGGCTGTAGCAGTACTCTCAGTTGCTTCAGTCCACGGTCTAAGTTCTGGCTGTGTGATTGTTTTACAGGTTGTGAGCCTTTTTTAAGGTGTGCGACTTTTTAGTCTTACAGAAGTGTTAACTACATAACTAGCACTCATAAAAAGGTCGAGTAATGGCTGCATACAATCGCCATTGTGTGCGAAAAAAAAGTAGGTCTGTGGACTGGATTTAAGTGTGCACTCCACATTGAGTTTTTCACTAACAATCTACATGTCCAGCATTTCATTCAATTAGATGCATGCTGACTTCAATAAACGTCAGGAAGTGTCCCCTCGCCCCTATCACTAACTTGACTAACACTTCTGGTGAGAAATACGGACAAGGAAGGTCTTCGTCTGAAGGCCTTCGTCTGGGCGAATGACGAAGTGATAACGCGCGAAAGGTTACGTTATTTTTTGGTCCATATATTTTTTTGGCGGTGGTAATTTTACCCTTAGCAACTTGTTAGCCCTCAAATTGTTGCGCTTCACATTTCCACTGACGCAACATCAAGTGTCTTTATAAAGTCCTTTCATCATCTTTGACGAGGCAATTGCAACAATGGGGAGCTTAAGCTTAAGCTTAAGCTTAAGTCAAGAACAAAAACATACGGTGACAAAGCATTTTCTGTCATAGGTCCTGTATTGTGGAATAAGTTGCCTGATGAGCTGAGGCATGAACTCTCATTGAACTCCTTTAAATCTAAGTTAAAGACATTTTTGTTCTGACATTTTTTTTATGAATGATTGATTATATTTTATTAGTTATACATATAGGGGAGTGTGGGTGGGTCGTTGGCTGTATATATATCTTTTTATATACACATACATATACACTTTTTATAATTTTTGATTGTAATGAGCATAGAGACTTTTGTTGTATGCGCTGTTTCAAGGATTAAATTATTATTATTATTATTATTATTATTAAGCAACCACGACGACGACGGAAACAAGGTCACAAATTTGCATATTTGACAATGAAAAACAGTATTTTTGCACGCTTGTACGTGCATTTCTCATTTTTTGAAATTTCGCAGACGTTCTCGTTCTCTCCACGACGTGAAATGACCTGTTTGCAGTTGTGTGGACGACGTCAGCATAATGTCGCAAATGTCCAATTTTGTCGTCTTATCTCTGAAGCGCTGGTTTAATTCCAGGATAGTTAAAAACACATTTTGCAAGCGTAAAGAATAATTGAGAAATTATTGCAGGAACGACTTCGTGTTTGCTTAAACTCCCCAATGTTAAAGCTCATCTTGACGATCAGAAAGTCAATCTATACTGGAGGTACAGTGGTCAAATTGTTTTTGTATTTTTTTTAACTCCACAGAGAGAAGAAAATCCAACCTCCTTTATGAATACCAAGACACATCCCCGTTGTTAAAACCGCCTATGGTGGATTTCGATTTTATGTCCAGCCTTCTGGATGACTTGGTCCTCTCTCTCCCCCTCAAGGAAACCAACCCTGTCACTGCTAGTAAATTTACGGACCTTGTATTTGCACTTCGCAAAGCAAACGTGACCACCTTGGAGTCATTGTGGCAGTTCAACTATGCTTGTTTACCACCCACGCCTTCCATGGATTTCCTTTCAAGGGAACAGTGTGAAAAATCACAGTAAGTAACCATCTTATTGGGAGGGGGTGGGGTGATACGGGGGTCATAAGCAAGAACGACGACCGGTCTGTAAAGCATCGGACTGGTATGTTCTACAGAACACATACTTTTGACGTCGTTTTCCAGTCCTGCGAGTTTTACGATGTCCCGCGGGTATTGCATGATCGCGGATACTAGGTCCTTTCAGGCTTTCGCCGCCATCTGGGACTGACTGACACGCTTGGCCTCTATATTCTCTATCTTGTGCTGTTTCCGATGCAATGCCAGACAAGATTAGTTTGGACTACCTCAAGCTCCTTTATTATGAAAAGTACGAGGTTGTGACTGTGTGAAGTAGGTGGTCAGCCAAAAAAAACACGCAAAACCCAGTGACAAAGCAACAAAACACATCGAACGCACTTTTCTGATCTCTGATTATTACTAGTTTAACTCCGTTTTAGAGGCAATTTTTGCAAACCTAATCCTTATGCCAGCACATTTTCCAGTCAATTACAAGATGGTTCTACTGGGGCCAACCAAAACACTGTTTTTATTGGTTTGATGCCCTGGCTCCCGACAACGATCATTTCACGGTTTTCAGTTCAGAATTCTGGGAAATAGAGGACATTTCTTCAATATTTAATTCGAATTATCAGATTTAAAGTCTGTTCTGGCTATTTGGATGATTAAGTTGTCCAAAAAAGCTTAAGATTAGTTTTATTGGCCCGACTTTGAAATTCTCATTTAGGTTGATTCCCTTTGCAACGTGTAATCAGAACAAAATTTCCGATAGCTTCTTTGTGCGTTAACTTACTAGTAATGGTTGAATAATTGTTCACAACAATTTAACTGCATTATGTGTGTGTAAAATGTGGCATAACGAAATTTTAATTTAAAGAATTCATCAAAGTTTCTAAGGTGTTACACAAACTCTCCTATTTTAAAGGTCGTATTTGGTTGACGCTCTTGCTCAGTGCGGTAGCGGTGCCTGCGTAGAATTCATTTCCAATGCAGTTCTTATACCTGATGACGTTCAAATTCGATTGACACCTGAGCATGTTCCTCGACTCTTGTCTGCTTTCAACTTCGTCAAAGAACCTACACGGGATCTCATTGACTTTATTCTGGTAAGTAAATCGCGAGGTTTATGATTAAAGGAACCTTTCTTACGAAAACACATTCTGTCAATTTAGCCAAATTTCACTTAATCCACGCTTAGGTCTATTTCATGTATTTACTGGTTAGATCTGCCAAGGTCTGTCACGTTAGCTTTGTTCAGTTGACCCTTACCCGAAAAGAAAAAAATGTATCAAAGGCCATGTCCTTACCCGTCTGTTTTCTTCGAGCCTCGTGTATAAATTTACTTTTTTTCGAGAAAACAGGATGCGTTGTTCAAAATATTTTAACATTGGGATGTATATATTTGACATTTATTCTAACTAGAATAAGTCACTAAATCTTTGAAAAATGGACACTTCACACACGTGTTATTGCGTCATCTGTTTGCTTCAGATCAACTATGTATTCTTTATTTTAACTTATAAGTCATTTTGGTTAATTTCCAGACTGCATTCAGACGAAAGGATTTTACCCTCCCAAGGAGTGCGCTCTTACCTATTGGATCTGTGATCAGAAAGTACTGTCATCAAAAGCCTGAGTTTTGCACAAGAGACTCGGTAAGTTAATTTCCTTGTTTCTTTGAGCCTTGTGTTTGTCAAATATAAATTTTAGTGTTTCACATCCCGACCGACGAGGGACCACAGTTTCTTTAGAAACTAAGCTTTTATTTGTTCGTCAAGTAGACTGACGTAGTGAGATTCATGCCGTTTTGTGTACACGTCACAAAGTGTCCCCCTGAAGCAAACTCTGAGCAGAACCCCAACGAGACAGTGATAAGACCCCGAGCTTTAGGTTACACTACATGACATTTTGTGACGGCTATGCAAACTATGTAATCTTGGCTGATCCTCATTTGCTTATTTTTATTAATGCAAAACG
>BLFN01000071.1:591521-594021 GCA_014634225.1 Acropora yongei | reverse complement strand
TGTAGACTGCGCATAGTCTCAAATACGGCACGCGGGAACCAGTTTTCAGTGCTCCTCGCGTGTCGCGTATCCTCCGAGTCTCGCGCGATGTTCGTATTTCGCGTGAAAAAATATTTCATTATTAAAAAGCTACAACAGTGATCAAATCGTCAAGACACCAAGTTTTACATCAGATTCACCAACTTTGATTCCTTTGCTGTCCATGTTTTCACGAATGGCTATCATGATTGCAACCTCGTTCCCAGGATCCTTTCTCTACTTAGAAGTAGAGAAAGGACCCTGGGAACGAGGTTGCTATCAATGTCGACTATTTCGATCGAGAGCAATAACATAAGGGCATGGTGACCACGGGTGCCGAATTCGAATCTCTCTGTTGACTTCAAGGACGTTAGATAAAAATCAGTGAATTTATCATCATGAATGCGCCTTGAAATATCCGAGTAAAACTAAATTAAAAGCTTTTTTTGCATTTAACAAATGTTTCCAGCTTAAAGAATAAAAAACTTTCAAGTCAAAAGTTTTCATTCTGTAATTTTTTTCTACTCAATCACATCATAGTTATTAGAGGAGACTACTAACTATGATCACATCACTGATTGACCACCCAACGTCAAAAATCTTTCATCCTTTGATATACGCGAACTGGTATATATATATAATTATGTAGGTAAGCAGACACTTTTTGTATAATCTTTGGATCGAATTTTGTCGACGGTTCTAGGGTTTGAAATTAGCGCTCGCCCACTCAGGCGTCAATGCGAGTGTCAAGCCCTTCGGGCGAGTTCAAGTCGTAAATTGCTCACCCGGTTTGGCGAATGGAATTTTCATTTTCAGGAAAACAAGACTGTAACTGATTGTTTTAGACAAAATCTTATCTAAAGGTAAACAGACCGGTACTTTTTCACATTCTGAAAGCTTTTAAAACCTAGCACATTACACGGGGTGGGGGAAAGGAGTTGTTTGACGAGTGAAAACGTATCCAGGCGAGTACCATCTGGATGTCACTTGCTCAGATGGCGAGTGCTCCAAAGTTGTAGTTTCCAGCCCTCCGTTTCACAGTAATGCAGGTCTACAATTTTCTATATACCTACTGCCTTTACGTTTTTAAATCATGAGCCGAATATATATATATATATATAATTGCCTGTCGCTGCGAGTTTGAAGGTTTCCTCTCAAGTATGTCGCAAGGAAACTACCAAATAATTTTCTAACATGCTCGTACATGAGCCAAAACAAAATTCAACCGTTTCGCCATCTTTTCGATTTTCGATTTAGTATTTTCAATTTTCTCTAGAGCGTTATGAAATTCGTTGTAGGTGAGCAATCCACACATCACATTTAAAGTTCCGATTATCTATAATAACTTGTTTAGGTTTTGAACAAAGCCTTGATATACATAAACAGTAAACTCTAAAACATAATAGAAACTTTTTAATTCTGTCATAATAGCTGTACAACTTATTTGTAAATCAACTTTCAAATTTCTAATCTCCAAGGACGAAACAATATTTTTTTCCCGCTTTTATACTACCTGGCTAACGTTATACCACGAGTAGTGTAGTCATTGTTACCGGCCGTTAAAAAAAAAATAATAATACACCGATGCTCGTTCACAAACATTTAATTCGAGGTTCAGCTGACAGTGATTTTAATTAGGATGATATCATCTTTGCTTCTTGATTCAGACTTCCAACATGCACAATGTGAAGGGTCGTTTTATAATGACAGCCTTCTATCTTCCAGAGAGTTTTCAACTCTTTGTAATTAAAATTGTCATTAAATTAGCCACTTCCATTTTTTAAAAAAGGAATCAAAAGAGGCCAAAATGCTTGATCAAACAATACTGCAATTAATGTACTGTACTTTTCAATCGTACAAACTTTTTCGATTGAAGTATTTTACGTTATTGGTAGATTTTAATGTTTGTAAATCATATTTTGCAAAATCATCCGATATTTCCGATATCAATGAATGTATGGAACTTTCCGAGAAGGAGAAGTAACAATTTTAATCAAATTTGGAGTGAACTTCAGTGCATCGATTGTTGATGTATCTCAACACGTTCCACCCCGCAGATCTTTAATTATATCCAGTGTTTAACTACTTAACGTACTTTAAGGAGGTTTTGTCAGGGTAAACGTGACAGTTCATTTTGACAGGTGCTCTTTATTCCATCGACTGTTGATTTTTGTCAGCACGAGCGCACGCATTATGTCCAGTGATTAGCTTTACTCTCGAAGGACAACGTGCTTGTCAGTTTTCCAAGGGAAAGTTCATTTTGACAGCTGCTCTTTAATGCATCTATTGTTGACATTTCTGAACATGAACGTACTCCTTTGATCTTGATTATGTCCAGTAATTAACTTCACCCCGAAAGACGGCGGGTGTTGCCATGGTCATAAAAGAAAGTTCATGTTGACAGCTGCTCTTTTATCTTATTCGATGCATTAATTTTTGTCATTTCGCAACAGGTTTGCTTAGAAATCTTGACCGCAAAGGT
>BLFN01000071.1:530354-532854 GCA_014634225.1 Acropora yongei | reverse complement strand
GTCATGTTTGGTTCATTTTCAGTCAACAGTTACGCCTTACTGATTTTGCAAAGCTTCCGTTTCAGCTGTTTACAACTCTAAGAACCTGCAATGGCCTGCCGCAACTTGACCCCTAATTATTGAATAACTGAAATAAATCGGTGCTTCTTTCTATTGTTTTAGTTAAAATTAGAGTTCCTTTGTAGTTCTTTACTAATCTAAGAAGCTCGACCCTTTAAATCTTTGTCTTAAGGCACTTATCAATGCGTACTTATCAATAAGGATAACGTTCATCAAGAGTGATGACATTTCTGTTAGTTGATGATAATACAAAGATTTGTATTTGAAACTCGGAGTGGAAATAAATGCAGCGCTAGAAATGCAATGATCGCATTCATTCATTTCCATTCCGCATTTCAAATACAGATCCTTGTATTATCATCGTCTACCTCCACATGCACGGAGTCATATCCAACCCACACAACGACCTGCGCCCAGTTGGCCTAATGGCTCAACTGGTGGAGCATTGAATCTGACATCGCAGAAGTCAGAGTTCGAATCGCCGTTCAGGCCTGATTTTTTCAGGCCTTTCAAATGCGATTATCACATCCGTTCAGTTCTGTCAGTGTTGATTTATCTCTGTTTGCTCTCACGCCGAATCAATGACCTCGTTTTAGCACCTAGTCAGCGGAATATTACACGCCTCCTTATTTTACATAAATAGTTTGGATTTTGGCTTTTGGAAAGAGCACGAAAGCGTTATCATTTAATTTAGTTTGAAATCTGCTAACAATACGGGTATTGCACTTCTAAATTATCTCTGGATATAACAGTTCTCGAAAAATCACGCGTTGCTCTTATGACGTACGCGTTATCAAAGAAGTAGAGACGTTTTCAATTTTGTTCCGCGGAAATTGTTGATCGACTCTGGGCCGGTCGGCCAAGCATCCTGTCAGTTTTGCAGCTTTGAAGCGATTGCTGTCTGTGTTTATAAATTGTTTAGGGTACTCAAACCCTTTTTTTAGAGATACGATGGTTGGATGTGGGTTTGTGACTACTCACGCTTGCAACGATTATTCCAAAACCTGACCTTTGTTATTTTAAGCAAACCGAGCTAATAAGTCTTCGGTTATTAGCCCAGTTTGTTCATGCATGCTTTCGTGTGACCTCTTACAAGCGCAAGCGGATTTTTTTTTCCAGTCTGAAAGGCACTATGAGAAATAGCTTGTTAATCTCGTCCGTTCGGTCATTACAGGGAAAAAATCTCGGACCTCGCTCTTGTAATGACCGAGCGTTAGCGAGGTCAATACGTCAAGGCCGAGGTTGGCGTAGCAAGTCCAAGTGAACTTTTTGCCTTGTATTTAATCAAGTATCATGTTTGGCTCATTTTCAGTCTACAGTTCCGCCTTACTGATTTTGCAAAGCTTCCGTTTCAGTTCTTTACATGTCTATGAACCTGCAATGGCCTACTGCAACTTGATCCCTAATTACTGGATAACTTTGAAATCAATCGGTGCTTAGTTCTATTGTTTTAGTTAAAAGTTTCGTTGTAGCTCTTTACTAATCTCAGAAGCCCGATCCTTAAAAGGCTTTTTTTTTTCAGTCGCGTAGTAATGCGCACTTGTCAGAAAGGATAACATTCATTATAAGTGATGACATTCCTGTTATTGTTGTTACTGTTTGCTCTCACGCCGAATCAATGACCTCGTTTTAGCATCAAGGTCTAGCCAGCGGAAATTACACGCCTCTTTATCTTACAAGATATGAATTAGATTTTGGCTTTTGAAAAGAGTGCAAAAGCGTTATCATTTAATTTAGGTTGAAATCTGCTAACAATACGGGTATTGCACTTCTAAATTATCTCTGGATATAACAGTTCTCGAAAAATCACGCGTTGCTCTTACGACGTACGCGTTATCAAAGAAGTAGAGGCGTTTCCAATTATTGTTGATCGACTCTGGGCCGGTTGGCCAAGCATCCTTTCAGTTTTGCAGCTTTGAAGCGATTGCTGTCTGTTTTTATAAATGGTTTAGGGTACTCAAACCCTTTTTTTAGAGATGCGATGGTTGGATGTGAGTTTGTGACTACTCACGCCTGCAACGATTATTCCAAAACCTGACCTTTGTTATTTTAAGCAAACCGAGCTAATAAGTCGTGCATGCTTTCGTGTGACCTCTTACAAGCGCAAGCGGATATTGAAAGAGACCTCCTCTCTGGATATAGCAGTTCTCGAAAAATCACGCGTTACCATTATGACGTCATCAAAGAAGTAGAGGCGTTTCCAATTTTGTTCCGCGGAAATTGTTGATCGACTAAAGGACGCCTTTCCAAGCTGTCTACTCGATACCTATCATTCACTGAGGGGGTTAATATCCTCAGCGGCGCAGTGCAATGTATTGGAAAGACGTTTTCTGCGTGTTTCTACCACTTGCTAGCATTCTGCTTTGCCAAAGTGTCAAGAGCGAACCGCTACTGCTGAGCCACTCGAGTTCTTGTACTTACGACTATCAAGTCTCTGTTC
>BLFN01000071.1:495354-497854 GCA_014634225.1 Acropora yongei | reverse complement strand
AATAATTTAGCTTTTCTAAACATTTAATTTTCATTAGTACTCGTGAGTTCAATCAGCGGGGACGCTTTTGAAACGAAAACGTTATAGAACAACACCAAGTGATGACGACGAGGTCAAGGAAGTCACTCCAAAATACATTTTCGCGTTATTTGTGACATATAGGAAGTCTTAAAAGGCGTTGTAGATGATCTACAACGCCTTTTAATTCTCAAAAGTGAGAATTAACTGTGCAAACGTTTATCTGGCCTGCGGGGAAAAGGTTTAAAATCTAGAGAGGAACATTTAAGTGCATGACCTGAATTCCTCTCTAACACTTCAAGTTTTGTCAGTTCGCATTGCTATTTAACCGGGCGTGTCGGTTAGTTTGCAAAGCGCGCAGAAACGATTAAACGAGCAGTTTTGTGACGTCCTCGACTCTTTCTTCTATTATTTAACGGAAAATACTGATATTTGACGTTTCAGCTATTCTCCGAAATAACGTAAATTATCAGTTTTAAAAACTTTGAGGACAATTGCATGAGCTTGCAGCGCCATTCCCTAAATTCGTATTATGTATTAAACATTACAACTACCGTAGCTTGTTGTCAGTTGCTTTCCGAGTGTGCAGCACGACTATTTTTTTAGCTAATCACGTTATTGATTAGTGACGTTTTTGATGCTGTCGCTGTTGTGATTTCTTGAACTCTCCAATGCTTCAGTTTCACTTATTTCTGTTCTCTCACTTGTTTATTCTGCGCATTTATCTATTCTGTAGGTCTTCTGCTCGTGAAGCCAAAGACCTCTTATCACCTCGATTCCAAAAATGACGGGCCTCCAGCCAGCAGCGGTGGTGAACTGGAAGAGGAAACGTGCTTTTCAACCTCTGACGTCAGCAAAGGTTTTTTCAATCCCATATATGATTATGCTGGTCCAAGCCTCAGAGTGGACGAAGATGACGAGCTTAATGGCAAAGAAACGAAAAGAGAATGTCGCAACTCAAAGGCCAAAGAATTCAGGTAATATCGAATTCTCAAAACAACAAGGGCAGCTCTGAAAGGGTGTGAGTCTTCAGTGTTGTTTCGCGTAAACTCGGAAACGTTCCACGACCTCCTAACCAGTTTCCTAGTTTCGATACAACAGTTTCGTTACGATACACCGTTTGGATACAATAGTTTCGATGTAATAGTATTGATACTAGTTTCTAACTTTAGAAAACTAGCTGGCACATGGTCGTTAAACTAGTTTCACGTGACACCGTTGTAGTTCTCTTTTGGAAAATGCCGAAAATTTGCTTTGGATTAATACTTTGTAACAGAGGTACGTCCAAGAACGATTAAAGTTAGAAAATTTATTGACCGAAAATAGCATCCATTTCGCTGAAAAGGTTTCATTACAGATCAACCCTTGCATGTTCTGAAGACGTGAAGATAAAGATAGGAAAGAACACATTCTAGGTGTTTGTTTTAGTTCTTTTAAAGTACAAGTTTATTAAAGTACCATGGATCAATTGATTTTTCATCTTTCTTATTACCTTATCTAAGGAAACGCGAGGAGTCCCACGACACACCAGAACCGGAAGACACTGAGGATGAGTTTCCCACCTTTAAGAAAGTCCGCTGTTTCAGAAATTCCGTTGGCACTTTGTACGATGGTGATGAACCTAAACCGGAGATGACCGAATGACGGATGCAAACGATCCAAAACCAACAACGGACCAACCCTTATACTATATTTCTACAGCTTTTAACAAGCCTTGCATAGTATCGGCCTAATACTGCGTTAGCTCTTAAGAACTAAACAAGTAACGATTTGAAGCAAAGAAAAGCCCTTTTCTTTAAAGAAGTGGATGATAATCGGAAGCAGATTTCCATGTACCCAACAAAATTGTAGTCCAATTGCCGAAAGTGAAACACGCTGCAGATCTTGACAAGAGGAGAAGTTTTCCCTTTTTCGGTTTCCTTTCCTCTTGAAAGAGCTTGTTACAGCAGAGGGTGGGTGTAGCGTAGTCCTTGTCGCTTTCTCTTCATATTTTCGATTTTTTTTTTGCTTCAATCGCTTTCATGACTTTTTAGCTTGTTTTGTTTTGTTTTGTTTTGTTATGTTACGCTTGTTTTCTCAGTCAAGTCATCAATTTGTTTGCAAAGTTTTTTCTTATTTCATTTTACCATAAACAATTTGGAAAAAAGTAGCAATGCTCGATGATGTAGTCGTGATTTATAGTCAGCTGGTAGACGAGCTAATAAAAGCTATTCCATTTTTAAGTTGTTTAATTTTGCGTGTGAGTCCTGTAGCCTTAACCCTTGTCCCGATCAGGGAGTCGCTATAAATAGTTTTCTTATGTACGAAAATAAAAGGTACGATTTTAAATGTCGCGAGACGTCCGGTAATTTAAAACTTTGTAGTAGAGCACAATGGTGTGTTCAGCAAATACTCATGCGTATATGTCATGCGTTTTGCGGCAATTACCTCCAGCACTTTTAGAGCTTTGAGCTGAGTGTTTGTGCAAGGCCGCATGCGCAAC
>BLFN01000071.1:384831-387331 GCA_014634225.1 Acropora yongei | reverse complement strand
CCACAGATACGAATACTTCCGTCTTTCTTTGGCACACAAACAATGGGCGAAGCCCAGTCACTCCGTTCCACCTTCTAACTACTCCTTAACTTTCCAGACGGTCCAACTCTTCTTCAACTTTTTGGCGTAGGGCGTTGGGTACTGGCCGGGCTTTGCAAAACACAGGCTTAGCACCATCTTGCAGTTTAATATCCGCCTTAAAGCCTTTGATGTTTCCCAGTCCTTTGTTGAACACATTGTCATGCCGCCTCAATATGTCTGACAGCGTTTCAGTCTTGCTCACAAGAAAGATGTGCCAGTTCAGCTGGAGTTATCTCAGCCAATTCTTGCCCAGTAGTGGGGGACCATCACCATCAACTAAAATCAATGGCAACACCCTTTTCTGCTGATCTATACCAACGGTAACCAAACCTCTCCATAAACTGGAATTTGGACACCATTGTAAGCCTTTAACTTAAACTTGGTATTCCGCAATGGCCACTGATTAAGACGAAATCCGATAGAAGATGGAGCAATTTCAGGTTTTAGTGGACAAAAATCTGTACCAGAGTAATTTTAAATATTTTACAGTCATTTTTACATTTTTTTAAAGCTAAATACATAAATAATTGCCTGAAATAACACCGAAAAATAATTACCCACGGGAACGAGAGAAAATAAATTTCAAAGTTCAGTGATTTTGTGGAAACACAGGCAAAATTCCATCATCAGTTTCATTTCACCAAAACTTTTAAGCGTTTCATACGAAGTTCAACATTCGTTTTCGACGTTTGGTGTTGCTAGAAATGACTTGTTTTGAGAAGATAATTAAAAGAGCCCTACAGAAGTTTGCAATACAATGTAAATAATCTTGGTACAAGATTTTTGTCCACTTGTTACTCCAACGTCTGGCGGATTCCGTCTTAAACTGTTGCTCATACAGGGTCTTAGAGAATATAGACACTGTTGCTCCTGTATCCCACTGCATTTCAGAGCTCTTTTAGTCTAACATCACTGACACTTGCATTGTTGCATGCCCCTTTTTCATGGAATCCTCAGCTGTAAAAAGGCCTAGTGCTTCATCATCATCATCATCATCATCATCATCTGTGTCGTCTACCACTACTTCTGCCAAATACTTGTTAACTTCTGCCTCTCGCTTCTGGCCACCTAACGAGTTTGCTGCTTCACCTCTTGTCTTGGTTTTGCACATAGCTGCATAATAACCCACCATTTTACACTTTGAACACTCTGCTGCTTGACGAGCTAGGCAGCATTTATCTCGGCCATAATGACCCTCTTGACCACATCGGTAGCACCGCCCTTTACCAGACTTCTTCTTTGACTGCTTGGAAGATTCAGAAGAAGAGTTTTGGACAACCTTATGCACACTCAATGACTCTTCTCTCTGCTGCCCTATTTGCTTAGCCAGCAGGTCTACATCTTCCATAGCTCAAGCAACCTCTTACACTTTTGTCAGGGTCAGGTTTTCTTTTCCAAGTAGTTTTCGCCTTAAAACTGAAGAACGGCATTTATCAATGGCTTGATCTCTGAGTGCGAACAGTTTTCTCGTATTCTGTTGCGGTATCTTCCCCAAACGTATCCGTGCCTGGGTCCGTTAGCGTTTCGTACATCTCTTGAACCTCTATTCCCGCTGTGTGAAGAAGCAAAGCTTGCTTTTGCGCGTCATGCACCACTCCTTTGGCTACGAAAAGTATTGAAACGATTGAAGCCATTTTTTCCAACGTCGTGCCAACGCTGTCGAATTCCCTTTACACTCGAACGGACTTAATATTAACGGACTTCAATATTAAGCGCCGCCTTCATTCGAGGTTTCAGTCTTTTTCAGTGGATCCCATCCTCGCCGCCAGTGGTAAATATGGAGGAACCGGTAGATGGTTCCAAACACGATCAGATTTAACTAGATGAAACACACACCCTACAACAAACAAATTTCCAACATGACAGTCTACTTAAGAGCAAACCTGCTTTAATGCTCACGCGTTAACAACAACCGCTGACAGATAAATAGCGATCACATAACAATAGCATCTCCTATATCTTCAACAAAACCTAGAAACAAATTATGCATGGCCGGTCAATCAGAAAATTATCAACTGTGTTAAAATAAGGTGGACGGGAAAGTTCACTGTATCTTACGCCACTTACCTTAACAACTGAATCTGCAGTATGTCGATTGGAGCATTTCTTGTGTTTGTCCATTGCATTTCTTACCTCCCTGACATTTCTGATCGGTGGAATGCTCTTTGTAACAAAGGACATCCTTCCAGATGCACCAACTGACCCAGGTTCTCGTTTGGCTGTCACGTGACACTTGCTGGCCTTAAAACTCAAGAATTGAGAGACCTTCCTTGATGCTGGAATGTCTCCCAACACAGGTAAAAGAACAGCACGCGTCAAGAACTCTCTCCCATCACCCGCACATACTTTTATTCCATCATACGACGAAAGAAGGTCATCAACAACTGCTTTGAGAGAAGTATTGATGTGACAGTGTACT
>BLFN01000071.1:330425-335425 GCA_014634225.1 Acropora yongei | reverse complement strand
GCGAACTAAAAGAACGGGAAATGCGGAAAATTAAATACCCAGTGATAACGAAACCGACAACAATGAATGAACACTATCCTTAATGTAACCGTCTTTTGCCTTGTCTGATTTCCAACGGCCGTGTCTTTTAAACAATCTGTCAGGCACTCGAGCATTAGCAGCAGCAGAGGCACCTCCGGCCCTAAGGCTATGGAGACCATAGTCTTGCTTGGGAAGGCCGATGGAATCGAAAGCACTAAGTACTATCTCCCGCGCTCTAGTATAAGACAGAGGAACAGACCCGCGCAATTTATAGGTTCCGGTACTGCGAAGAAAAACGACAGGGCGAAAAATGAATTCTTCACTGTCTGCTGAAAAAGAAGCGGCCGCAAAATATCGTTGAACTAATAAATAAGGACATGTACGCTTGAAGGTCTTAGCGATAACAACCCAAGCCCCATCCCTGTAAACGTCAGTCTTACTTCGATGAACAAAGACTCTCATAAAAGAATCTTCAAACTGAAAGTCACACCTGCGTAACTGAACCAACTCGTTAAAGCGAAAAAACCCTGCATAACCCAAAAGGCACAAAGTAAGCACACGTAAGTCAGACAAACTAGCTGAAGACGATCCATACTTAGAAACTAAAAGCTGAATAGCCTCGGGGGTCACCGGCTCTCTCTTTTTAACAGGGACACTGAGAAGCCTCTTGACAGATACTATTAAAGGTAACACTAACGAGGAATTACAGGGGTCGGGTAGACCTGCCAAATCGTGCACCCACTTGAGCCCATAATGGACTTCGTCAATAGTACTGCAAGAAGAAGATTCTTGAACCAAGCTAAGAAAGAACAATGAAACGTGCACACTAGAAGCGGGAAATATAACAATTTCTTTAAACTGAGAGGCCCATTTCCTCCACGTATTGAATCCCTTTTCATACTTCATCGCGGTACTAACGGCTTTGGATTTAAGAAGAACTGCGGGTTGATCTTGAACCAGTGCCCGGAGTCGCCCGTCTTCAACCTGTTGAAAATTAGGCTGCAAGGCATCTTTGAGAACTTCTACGAGGATAAGAAGAAAAATATATGGAAAAAATACCTCAATACACGCACTGGGAGTCAATACAGCAATATGCCCCTGGCCAGATGGAAAAATATTTAAGGCCGAGTGGGCCAACTCAAAAAACCACGGTAAACAAGCCACTCGGCGAGCTAGTTTCATGCGAAACGAGGACAAATAACCCGACGAGCGGAATTAAAAACGCACGGGCCAGCATAAAGCCACTCGGCTTGAGAAAACTAAGGCCCCTTAGTGCCAATTCTGACTGCCAACACCGCGCTGTTAAACCTGTCTGAACCAATGAGTGAATCTTTGTAACACCCGAGGGCAAAAATCCCTGAAGGGTCGGGAAAATGAATGTACTCAAGGACATACGGTTGAAAATGAATTGCATTTGCGAACAAGAAAGGCCAAAACACGTTAGACGGCCAATAAGGGACGACTAAAGTACCAACCGCACCGCATACAAGGAGATGCTGAACCACCCTAGAAATGCAGTGGACGGGAGGGACTAGCCAATTATTCTCTCCATACCAGGAGATTGAAAATGCGTCAACAGCTTCAGTGCCGGGTACGCGAAACCTAGAATTGAATCTGGGAAGATGGGCGTTGGCTGCATTCGCGAACCTGTCGACTGTATGTGGGCCCCAAAGGCGGTCCAAGTGTGTAAAGAACTCGGGGGTTGTATACCAATCATCGAAGTCTACAATGTGGCTAATCGCGTCAGCACAAGCATTAAGTTCCCTGGGAACCCACTGGGGAATAAGTGTGATATTGTGAGTTCGACAAAAATAGAAAACATCAAGCGCAATAGAGTGCAATTCTGCACTAGGACTCCCTATCTCCACAACACGAACGGCCCCTTGGCTGTCAGAATGCCACTTTACACACTTACCCCGAACCGAGTCTTTGAACGCACTTAAGGCAAATTGTATAGCCTTAAGTTCTCTCCAGGTAGAGCTCTTAACTGCTTCGCAAGCAGTCCACATAC
Organism: Acropora yongei; assembly: GCA_014634225.1. Taxonomy (NCBI): domain Eukaryota; kingdom Metazoa; phylum Cnidaria; class Anthozoa; order Scleractinia; family Acroporidae; genus Acropora; species Acropora yongei. Next base: position 333,393 of record BLFN01000071.1, on the reverse strand, counting down.
GGTGGGACACCTCGTTAGTGCCCACAACAAAAGCCCCGCAGGCGACGCTGCTAGCGTCCGAATAGCTAAACAAAAGGGGAGCATTATAAGGCAAAATAGCTCTCGTATTAAGACTAACGATATTGTTCTTCCAGAAAAATATTTCAGAGAGGCAATCATTATGAAACCCGATGTTAAAACGGGAATCCCAACTACGGCGGGATTCTATGACCTCGTAAAGGAAACGGGTTTTGAGGCGAGTCAGGTTGCCCAAAACTGGCGACATGGACATAACATGACCTGCGATAACAGCACAATCGCGAGCCTTAACAGAAGGTGCGGATAGGAGAAATTTGTCAATCAGAGCGACAAATTTGCAAATACGTATATCGGTAATAGAAATGGTACCGATAACTAAGTCCCAGTTTAAACCCAACCAAACAAGCGTCTGAGTGGGGGTCCATAGTGATTTGGCGGAATTGGCAACAAACCCCGCACTGCTTAAGGATGATTGCACAAACAATGAATTTTCCTTGGCCATAGGCAGTGAGTCCCCTTTTCCGCACCCATCGTCGAGGAACAAACCAATTTTAATCCCGTTGGACCTCCAAAACTTAACGAGTGGCCTGAGACACTTGATAAAGACATATGGGGCTGAGCTTAGACCGAACGGAAGTGATGCAAAACAAAAATACCGAACTGTACCAGAAAAAACCCCGGAGACACCTAGAAAAGTTTGGTGATCCGGAAAAATATCAATATGGTGATATCCGGACTTGAGATCGAAACTGAAAAGGTAGTCGCCCTTATTAACGTATGATAATAAAACTCTCCAATCTTCACACCTAAACTTCTGTTTCCAAACGAAATGATTGACATGACGTAAGTCCAGAATAAGCCTCTTCTTGCCTGAGGACTGTATCGAGACAGAGAGCGGAATAACGACGTGTGGAATAAAGGGTAACTCAACGACGGCGTGAGTGTGGACTAATTCAGCGATAGCCGACTCCACGAAAGAAGCGTTATTAAGAGCTGACTGATTGTTAGAAAACCGCGCCTGACAAGGTGTACTAATGAATGGAATCCGATAACCAAATTTAATAGTATCGATAACAAAACTGTTGGCGCCAATAGTGTGCCAATAACCTAAACAGGACCTAAGTCTACCCTTAAGTACTGGCAATGCGGAATTCTGTTCAAATTCAAATAGATTGCGATCGTAATCGAAATCGGCTAAAGTAATAGAGTCCCTTTCCCTGAAATACTCCAAATAAGAAGGATACATGTCTAATAAATGGACTAAAGCTAATATCTAACCTTGGAGAACAAGCTTTTAATCCTGTGGTCCTATTTACCTCCAATGCCCGAAAAACCAGAAGAACTAGGAAAGGACTGCCCCGAGCTTGAAGATCTGGTTTGAGGATTAACTTGACACTGAGATCTCCAATGACCTTGCTGGCCGCAGGCGAAACAAATATCGCTTGGTCTTGGTTTTCTGAAAGCGCCAAAAGTACGAGAAAAAGGTCTGGAGGATGATGAATGTTGGTCAGCAAAGGCGGTGGTTGTGGTAGAAGATTGGGGTTGTGAATAACCTTGCTTTGATGGCTTCGCTTTCTGTTGTCGTTGGTTGCGTTTACGAAGGGCCCTCTGCTCGGCACGGCGGATACGCTTTTCGTCCTCGGACCCGCTAGCCAGCTCGTCTGATAAATACTCGTTCACCAAATCCCAACCGGCGGCGGACTTGTCTGCCAGTCTGATAAGTTTGTTGCGCTTCTTGATGTCAGAGTCTAGTTCTTCCAGTTGAGTTTTAACAAGGTCTAATTTTCTCTTCCCGAGAGCAACTGACGCCGACTTCACCTTTTCTGCGAGGTCGGAGTTGAATTGAAACTGTTTCTTATTACCTTCGAATCTAAACGTGATCTTGGATTCTTCTTTAAGCTTTTTGGCCACAGAATCGGTATTGCTGCACGACTCGTCTTGAATATCGCGCTTCAAGGCGCCCAACTTCTTGTCGAAATAATCCTTAAATAGAGAGAACGCGGACGCTATATCACTGGATTCTGAAGACTGGAATGGTACTGAAGCTTCGAGAGATTGAGGCGAAGGTTGTTTAGGAAGCGAAGACGGCAAAAAGCCGCTGCTAGAAAAATCTGTGTTCGCTGGAATAACGTCTTGAACGTCGGACATAATTTTGAGGGCGTAGGGACGGTCGTAGGACGCGAATGAATATAAATGAGGACAACTCGAATATATATAGCCTGCCGCTAATGAAGCGACAGAACAGCATACCATGTAACACCCCAAAGAAAAGGTTACGTAACCCATGATAAATACATGTCGCGCGTCTCGGCGTTACAATGCGACACAACGTTAAACAAAGTTGTGCCGAGTGAATGGTACGACAACTTCTCCTACACAGTCTTTAATTTTCAACCAGGTACATGTAGCAAACTGGGTTATGATAAGTAGCGATCTCGGTTATGCGGTAGCGAACATGTAGCGAACTCGAACGTAGCGAACTCGACAAGTAGTGAAACCGGCGTAAACTGTGTAAAAAGATTGCTTCCGCGATTGGAGCCATTAAACGAGTTAAGCCATTTGTGCCTCAATCAACCTTACTCAGTATATACAACTCACTAGTTCAACCCCATTTTGATTACTGCAGCCTAGTCTGGGGTAATTGTGGTAAAACGTTATCTAACAAGCTACAAAAACTACAGAACCGTGCTGCACGAGTGATAACTTCATCGAGCTATGACGCTGATGTTAATTCCTTGTTTGACAAACTTAGCTGGAAAGACTTAAATTCTCAACGTCAAATTCAGAAAGCTTTAATGGTTTTCAAGTCTTTAAATGGTCTGGTTCCTGAATATCTCACGTCTAAATTTGTAACGAGTAATGTATCAAACTATGCTCTGAGGGATTCGGCAAATAAACTTGTTGTTCCGTTTCCGAGAACAAACTCAAGCCTGCAAATAACTTTTTCCTA
>BLFN01000071.1:301452-306452 GCA_014634225.1 Acropora yongei | reverse complement strand
CAGTGTGAGTATCGTCAGAGAAGCACAACTTGCATATAAGCGGCGATGAAGATAACTTGCAAGAATTATGACCGTTCAAGTTTTGTCCGGCAAGAATTCTGAAGGTATTCGGTTAGTGGATGTTAGTATCTCAATTTTCTTGATAAAACTTTTTCACCGTGCTCGAGTTTTTTAAAACTGGTTGACTTGACGGGATGAAAATTGACGGATTTAAGTAGATTGAAAAAGCGTTACATTGCTATTTTTTTAGCTTGTTGAAATAAACAATTTTGCACAGTGTATCTGTTTACTGTACTTTAAAGTGGCCTGATAATCTAATGCTAATCCCTAATCCGGACTACTATTGCCAGGAATTCCAAGAGTTTCTTTGGAATTCTCAGCAGATCCTTGGAATTCTTATGAATTCATAGGAATTGAGGTTAGCTTTTCAATTTAATTTTCCTTCGTCAGATTCGTATTAATTCGTGGGAATTCCTAAGAATTTTTCACAGGCTAATCTACAAGCAACTAAACGAAGGAATTACTTGTAAAATCTATGTTACGATTACCGTGAAATTTCACATCTTTATTCCAAAGAATTCTTTAGAATTCCTATGAATTCTTGATAATAAATTCCTAGGAATTCTTGGGAAATTCCAGCTTCATTTCACAGGGGAGAAAGTGGCAAAACCTTTTAAACAGGATAAACAAACTTCAAAAATAGGAAAATTAATTTTCTTTCATATATTGAATTCAGTTTGCCAAAGCAGAAGAAAATTTCATGAGTATCCGGAAAGAAAGAATTGCAAAGTTTCACTGGGGACAAAGCACTAAATTCGCTGTTATTTTTGTCTTAAACACCCCAGTCACAAGTTTTTGTTTGCTCATGTGAATGCTAATAGAGAGCTTGATAATATGGGTTAGGTAAGCACAATACCAACAAGAATAACAACGCCAAATTGTACATATTTAGCAATGAAAAACAGTAGTTTTGAATCCTTTGCTCAGTACTTTTCCTTATTATACATTTGGCAGCCATTCTTGTTCTTAATCCACAATGAGAAATGACCTGTGTTGCAGATCTTATCTCCAAACTGCTCATATCAGTTTAATTCCAAGAAATCTCGTGGACATTTCTCAATATGCCAAAAAACTTAGATCAATCAAGAAATGATTGATAAAGCAAGAAATTACATTGTTAAGTAATGTTTGCACTGACATTGTCAAGTTAACAATAGTGTCTGGTTACACTGTAAAGATAAATAATAATGATCAAAATACTTTGACCTCCTAAAACACACAAAAATTTGATGCAAACCTAATAACCTCAGGATACAAAAACCCATGATACAAAAAATAATAATAAGACAGCTGATATTACCTATGGTCTGTTCAACATTGCAACTCAATGCAAACTTTTCCTTGTTACATCTTTTGCCCTGTATGTTTCTGTGTCTGAGTTGTTTATTCTGTTCTTGTGATGGTGTCCTTTTGGGATCTTTGTCAAAATCTTCTTCTAGCATGATAGTTTCATAATCCGTCTCACAGACAAAAAGCTGGTTCCCTTTCCATTTGCCATTTTCACTTCCATGCCTTTCATCCTAAACAAGAGCATTGTAAAAGCATTATCATTTAATGCTTAATCTCAAATAAGCAGTAAGACATCGGTAAAAAAAAAAAGTCTTCACCAAGATTACCAGAACGAGCAATATTATTGCTTGCATATTACAGTGATAAAAAAGCTTAATGCTGAAAATTCATCTCTTTGCATTAAATTTTAGTATCTGATTTCTTAATATATGAGACGTCCACTGATGATTGAGATCTGATCTTGATCTTCAGAAACTGCAACTTCAGTTATAAACAGTAGGGTGCAAAACTAATGATAGGCAATTCAGTATATTGTTGATGAAAAGGCTCTTATTGCAGTTATCAGCCGTTTTAACTCGTAAACAAGGCTACCGGGTCATTTTCCATTGTAATGACCTATAAGCCTGGTCTGCATGCAGTTATAGACAAAGGAGGCTTTACCTGTGGGTGCAACTTCAATAACAGCAATTTGACAAAAGTGTGAGATAGTTAGAAGAAACCATTGAAGTTTCAGTGCCCTGATTTCACCTATTACTTTTCCTGGAGCACTCTTCCTCGATTTTGTTTGGCAGTTTGCCCAAGGAAGCAAAATTTCAAACAAAATTTCATGTGGATACCAAAATTTAAGTCTCTTGGTGACATGTGCTGCAGGTGTGTGCAGATGTACAACAGACAACCAAAAATCGGTAGATACAATATTTATGAGGAACTCTTAAAACACAGCATTAAAATAAAAATTATTACGTTAAAGAGTCAATTAGCCAGAACAAAAGTTACATTGCATGTATTTATTGTGGACATTGCAATTCCAAAAAGTATCCATACCATCCCCACAGACATTTTTTTTCGTTTATACCCCCCATCCCCTTGGAAAGTCTGTTCTATGGGTTTCTCCATTGAAGACATGCACTTTGTTGCATTATGAAATTAAACATCACTTAATGGTTTCCTACTTATTTTGCACCATCACATAATGTTTTGCAAATGTCCAATTTCAAACACCAATAAAACAAGATTATCTCCCTTGTCATTGTTGAACTTAATAACTTACTGAGGCTAATAATGATGAAGATGAAATGCAAAAAAAAATATAGGAATTTTGGATGGGGCAAAAACCACTGCATTTGAAAGCAAAGCAAAAAAAATGAACAAGTTTCAAGTAAAATGCTTGGATAATGCATCCTTTCTTGGTTTTTTGTTGTGTTTTATGTAATTTTTCATCAATTTTCCAGGAAGATTTTATGTTTCAGTGTTGCTCATCTATCAATAATATTGTAATTTCAAGATCTTTTTGTTTAGAACTTGTTCATATTGTTAGCTTTGGAATGCAGTCATTTTGCTCCATACAAATTCTTACATTTTTCTACATTTAAGTTTGAAGTACACGCAGTAAATCAGAAGCAAAAACAAATGCAAAGTCGAAAGAGATTTTAAACACCTCATACACCCATTATGTTCCATTATGTTTTATGTTGGTAGAAAAATGCCACTAATGAGCTGAAAAATCCAAAGAGATTTGGACAAAGCAGAGCTCTCCTGTCAAAAGAGAGACTCTATCAAGGGATCTGGAGATGAGAATCACATGAGGATATAATATTTCCAGATCTTTCCAGAGTCTTTTTGGATTACAGTGAGCTTTTACCAAAGGCTTAAATGATAACGAAAACTTGCTCTAGCTAAAACCTGAGTGGATCGAGAAAAGAATTCTTTCTTTCTTTTTGTTTCCCAATCATCAACAAAAAATGCGCAAATATGTGATGTGTTTCTCTCTGTCTGGACATGCCAGTTCAACATGTACCCCCATCAGAGCAGAAATTTCTGGCTCTGATGCCCACCTCCTTCTTTGGCCTTGGAGAATTTCCAATGACCTTGCATGGGGTCTGTAGATATTTTCTGGAACCACACTGTCATTTCTCTCTCATTTTTCATGCAATATTATGTTTCCAGTTTTTAATAGTTGGCTGAAACATTCAAATGGAAAAAAAGCATAATAACTAGGGACCAAAATCAACAAAATTTAAAACCATGGACGAGGTTTATCGTTGATGATGTTAGAAAAACAATACAATCAGAGGGGTGTCCACGACTCTGAGGATAATACCTACCAGCTCCAATCCCACAATACTTTGAACATGTCCTCTTGAATCTTCTATATCACCAGTATAACGTACTGTTCCTCTTAGAGGAGGACTTTTATCATGAAACATCACAACTCTTTGGTTGATTTTAAAAGAATCAAGATCTCTCGCCTGAGGTAACTTTTCCGTCAGTTCAGTCATGTTAACTTCACAATGGTCATCTCTCTTCTGTGAATCGGAAGGAGTTGTTAACTCTGAATTATCTTCTAGAGGTGCAAGTTTATCAAATCCAACAAAAACACCAGAGTCTGGAGCACACTTGAAATACCGTTTGTTTCCATATGTTCCATCACATGTTGCAAAGCCTGGATTTTGCTGAAAGATTGAAAAGAACAGGGAAAATAATTTATTATGTGTTGTGGTCCTTTATTTCTTAAGAAGTCATGACCTGAACTACAACTAAATCAATAAGGTTGGACTCTTTTCTCAATTGCCTCTCTGATATAGAAAAATTAAAGCATATATCTGAAGCTGGCCGTTATTACTGTATGAAGGAAAATATTTTTATTACTGAAAGTCACAATTTCATATTGTTTTGCAAGCTGTTGTAGTTAAATGGAAATGAATTACATGTTTTTTTTTTTTTTCAGTTTAAATACGGTTACTCTGTACAGCAGACAAACCAAGCTGCTTTGGATCTACTGGTTGACAAAAATTAATAAAGAATGTCGTGGTCTCACAGATTTAATAATCTCAGCCAACTTGTTACTCCTTTAGCTAAACAAAACTCACAAAGGTAAAGAGTGTTTCTGCCAGTTTTGACTCGTACCCTAGGTACTCTATCATTTCCCCTTTGTGATACTGTGCGTGCAGTTACCAGCTGCTCCCTTCTCCACATGAGAAGAAAGGGAGAAACGACTGATTATCTTGTTGACAAGGTTGATGTAAAATCCTGTGCCATGTGTAAGATAATATGATACTTATGTGCATTGCATGTTGGGACCATTATGCTGTCACCTTGCTTATAAAAGGAGAAAAGAAACTTGTTGTGTTGAAGTTTGTGGATTTCATCGCAGATTATACATGGAGGCAATGACCAGAATTAATTTTTTAATATATAAAAGTTTCCTGTACATGCTTAACCCTACAAATTTGTCACATGATGAGGCACATAGACTTCAAGTTGTTGCTAAGATTGGTGATAGACAAAAGCCACCAAAACAATTTTCAACAAAAAAGGAAAAAGTTGAAAGTGACATGGCAAAAGCAGAGACAAACTAGTCAAGGCCAGAAAAAGAGAGTCTGCTGGTGAAAGCGAACTGAGATAACACTGAATGGCAACTTCAAAAAAAA
>BLFN01000071.1:261518-264821 GCA_014634225.1 Acropora yongei | reverse complement strand
ATATATATATATATATATATATATATATGATCCAAATATGGGTTGAAATCCTCATCAACTAGAAAGTGTTCAATAGTTGAACTAGAGCACTGATAAATTGTAATGGAAGAGTTAGGTTACTTGGTCATTTACTCGCTACTCTGAGTTTCATGCTTCATGCGAAGCAATCATCAGGCGCTTGATGATTGCTTCGCATGAAGCATGAAACTCAGAGTAGCGAATAAATGACCAAATAACCTAACTCTTCCATTACAATTTATATATATATTACATCTATAATTGGTTAGAATCTTTTGTTGAACGAGACAGATATGGAAATGAGTGGCCCTGTATTCTATTATTTAGCCAGCCTAAAGATGCCAAGAAAGCAAAGAAGAACAAAACCTGGACAGATGATATAGTTGAAATTCTCTTGAATTACTTGGAGGACTAAAAACCAAAGTGTGATTTCAATGGTATCACTAACATCACACTAACCTCTAACAAGTTCATGGATCTTCCCTATCAGTCGACTGCATTGCTTCTCCCAGTTGTACGTCTCTGAGTAGTTTTTACGAAGATCACTGGCTTCCTTCAACCGTACATTTCTGTCCTTTGTACGAACTCCTCGGATTGCCTTTGCCCAGTCTTCTGGATCCTCTGACTTTACCACAACGTTTTCGCCAAAGGGCACCTTTTTCAATACCTCTCCGAGGCCTGAGTTGCTACTTACCAGCACAGGAAGACCAGCAGACAAAGCTTCAAGTGCAGCAAGACCAAAACCTTCGGTTCTTGAGGGCATTATGACAAGATCTGCCTCATAAAACTGCTGAGCAAGCTGCTCTCTTTCCTTTGCACTGCGCACGATAAGTTGACGGCGTGAAATGCCTTCGTTAAGCAACTTTTTTTTTATTTTCTCCTCTTTCCCATTAGGCGCACCAACGAACACAAGTTTGAAAGAGTCTCCAAGCTTAGCAACTGCACGGGCAGCAATGTCGTATCCCTTTAATTGGAAATCTTCACTATCACCACGTCCAAAGACTAAAACATGAAATGCTTCTCTTTCTTCAATATCGTGTTTCATATAAGCAAACTCTGAAAAGACGCCCGGGGTGAGATCAAGGAGTTTCCCCTTTTCACATGAACGAGAGAAGGTATTAGCTAATTTGGGACCAATAGCCACAACTTGATCGGCTTGTTGGCAGAGTTTCACCTCAGCGTCATGCTTTTTCTCACCTTTGGCAGTCGGCTTAGGATAGGTCTTAAACATTCCATATTCTTCAGGGTCAGTATGGACAACTTGAACCCATTTACACTCAGGGTGCGAATTTTTAATGTTCGGAACCTGTCTACCAAGATGGATCCCATGGCCAATTACAGCGTCCATCTGATGATCACTTGCAACAGAGGCCAACCAGTCTATTGGGTCATACCCAGGCTTCTCCTTTGCTTTAAGTAGACGAACCCTGCACTTATCAGCCACTTTTTTTTCTTCGTCACTGAACGCAGGGAGGTACATACAGACTTCCACATTGTCATCCTTCGCCAAATGAATGGCAAGCTCTCGGTTCATTGTTGACACCCCTCCCTTAGCAGATCCCCATTCACTGGTTAAGAGGGTCACTCTTAGATTTCTGCTGGAGGTCGAAATCATGCAGTCTTTTGGAGTCTCCTCTGAAGAAGGAACTGATGCCTTTGAAAAGGGAGAGTTCTGTAATAAGCACGAGATTACGGTGAACTCCAAATTCAAACTCAACTAAAAGCAATAAGAAGAGCCAATGCAGAGAATGTTCGTTGGGAAATTGGGATGTCAACAAATTCAACAATCCAATTGTGAGGGAAACAATGTATGCGTGCAATAAATGCTGTCTTAAATTTCTTCGCATTTCATAAAACTGCCATCAGTGTTGTATCACATCTCTTAGTCTCCTTCGAGTTTTAAAAGTAAAACAGTGCTGTCACTAAACAAATACGTGATCGAGTAAAATTAATAACATAATAAAATGAGTCATCCATGAAAAATGCGAATTCCAGTGTACATCTCAAAATTTTAAAGTTTGTTTTCACACATCTCATAAACGAGCCCAGCTTCTCCCTCTGAGGGGTAATCTATTACAACGTTTGGCGTCGTCATCTTGAAAAACTGCTGGCTGTTCTGTTGTTCTAACGCAATTTGAAAGAACACAACCAAAACACGACATAGTTCTTTAAAATGGCTGCGCTTGAGGAAAAAAATTTCGAGTTTAACAAGCTATGACGGTTATAACAAGCTATGACCGAAAGGTCACTTCAAAATAGGACTTTGCGTTAGGTTATGTGTTTTTCAATAATTAGCCAGAACCAAAAATACCATAATACTCTTTGTTTGTCCCTCCAACATTTTGCATAAGCATTGTTTCAAATTTCTCTTGGGACCGTTGTAAGTCCTCAGAGAAAATAAAAACAATACTTATGCAGAATTTTGGAGGCACAAACAGAGAGTATTTAGGTATTGTTGATACTGCCTAACTCCATGTTGGCGAATGGTTTTCATGCAAAGGCTCGCATTGTCGTCAGAAGCAAAAATCATGGAAATTTCACGTTGTCATTTGACAGACTACGTTAAAGAATTGCACCAAAAAGTGTGCAGCACATGCAGCACGATTATATTTCCTCATTCAACCAATCAAATCATTGATTTGCTGCGTTGTTGTTGCCTTCCCGTTGTCATTTGTTTAACTCCCTAATTATATCTAAAAAACTGACTCTAAGTTGATTTTTCTGAAGTAAGACGTCAACTTTCTTTTTTTCAAAATTAAAATTGATTGTGAAAACAACTCCCTCTCTTCTTACTTTGAACAATTTTATTTTATGTGGACTTCCTTAATGGGAGGGTATAGTAGTAAGCCACTCAATTCACCCCACTGGATCTGCAGTTGTTTTTCTGCTGGGTTGTGAAACTACAATAGAAAATTCAGTTCTTGCACTCTTGCCAAATAATTTGAAAAGAGGCTTACCTGACGAACAATTCTGGGAGAAGGCAATCTTAAGTTCAGTGTTGACAACAAATTCTCCTTTTCTGTTTTTTCTCGGGTGTTACGAAAGTCCACTTTACAAAATTCTTCGACGCGAGTCACAACAACTTGAAGTTGGGCCCTGTGTGTGACGTTGCCATCAAAGCTGCCGTTATGAAACACAGTTAGCTAATTGATGTAAATGGTCACAAAAGTTGACACAGAGGTAAAGTTGACTCTCAGGTAAACACATGAAGAATATTTAAACTAACCTTAAATAACAATCTTCTTTCTCTTCTGGAAAAACAGGGCTAACTCCTCCTGACACGAA
>BLFN01000071.1:201518-204018 GCA_014634225.1 Acropora yongei | reverse complement strand
CTGCATGAAACCAAAACGCGACTTCCGTGTTCCAATCGTTTGCCAAAATCCAGCCTTTTTCCATCATGAAATACCGCCAGCCTCAATATCGGCGAGGAAATAGGTAAAAGCCAATCCGCCTCTTGCACTGTCAGTTCCGATACATCCTCCTTCCGACATTTAAGTCGTAATTTTGGATCGATTTCACTAAGAGCTATCCTTGTTATGTCGGCAGGTTGTTCGCTTTCGGGTAGCGCTTCAAGTAACCTTTTCACACACTTGAGTGTTTTGATATTGAAGCAAGACCAAGAGTTGGCTTGCTTCTTTCCAGTATTTTCCCATTACGATCTTGCAAAAGAATATATCTATTTCTGGTTTCTTCCATACCGCAAAACACACAGAATGATAGCTATTTAATCGTCCATATATAGGCTAGATTCAGAATAGCCGACCACTTGTCAGCACATGAACAGCAACAACTTCAAGAAGGCAACTTGCAAATAAAGGCGCGGGTATTCATAAAACGCTTAATGAATTCAAGCGTGTTAATAGGCGTGGAAAGACAACTCTTTGCACATTTGCACCCTTCTGCCTGAACACACGCTCCACTTTAAAATGATTGCATGCACTTCAGTCCAGCAAAAGATCAGTTGATGATGCAATTGATTGAGTTGTGCTATTTTATTTTGACAGTTCAGCACGTGATTGTCACACGGCACTTTCCCAGAAATGAGGTACGGGTAGGTGATGCAGAATTTGGAAGGGATGATATCAAATTTATTTAGATGGCCTCAAAAACGATAAACAATTCTCTTTGCTACCATTCTTTTACTTCGACGTGGTTTCCTCACACGATCGTCTTTACTGAATTAAGTGTCGTCTCACACCGGCTCGGCTACTTAGAACTTGCAAAAAAAAAAATACTGAAAAAAAAATGAAAGAGGCTCCAAAATTAAAATCTTCACATCTGAACCAACTTCAGCGACTAATATAAACTTATGCCATACTCCACTCTTAGTTTGTCTTTATATCTCCCGGCATCGAAACTGAAAATCAGCCACTAGTGGCTTCCAGTGAGTGGTACTAGTAATCTCGAACCCAGATCTCACTCTGTTTGACGCTGAAAGGTGAGATCTCCCTTCCACCTGGCCGTGGTAGATCTGGGTTCGAGATTATGGTACTACTTGGTATCCACGATTTTGGTAACTACTCCTGATTGCTTCCAGTCGATGCACCGCTGAATTCTTGCAACCACTTAATGGACCTTGTGGCGCCACCTGTCTCACTCTCTAAGCGCCACAAACTCTAGTGAACACCCCCAATAGCTAAGGAGCTCGTGGCGTTGCATGTATGGAGAGTTAAGCCATCCGCTCATTTAAGCGCCCCTCTGCAACGCCTGATAGTCAGGCTTGAAACCATTATTGAGAGAACAAGATGATCGGTTCAATTTGACCATTGTCGGCTGTAATTACGAAAAGAGCCCTTCATCTCCTCAGTTACTTAAGATCCTGAGTGTTAGTCCGGCCGGAGTAGAACTCATGAAATGCCCTCTAAGATCAGCGAAAGCGAAAGCGAAAGCAAAAAACAACAACAACAACAACAGGACAGAGAAAGGAAGAGAGAAAAAAAAAGCAAAAAAGAGAAATGAAAAGATGGACTTCAATTCAACCAAAAAAACGAGATTGTGCTGTTTGGATGCCACTTCTCGTATCAAACTAAACGCTTGGGCAAATTAAAATTTGAGAGTTTAATTTGCAGCGTAATGCGCTGCAAATTCGAAAGCCAAGATATTAATTTTAACGTTCATCTCCTTTACTTTACTCTTCAATCCGTTTTAATTCACCTCTTGAAAACTTAGAGTTCACCCTAAATTTTATGTCTAGATCTTAATAGGCCCAAATTCTTGAAGTTTAATTTAACTTACTGTTTCATACAGCAAGGCTACAAAAAGCTAATGTTTTGTCTGACACAATTCATCTCTAAAAGTACTTGTCAGAGTTCTACTTTAATGTTAAAATCATATTCTTTCTCATTTCATGGTTTTTGAACCATTTTAATTCTACTGTCTTGTATTAAATTCTCGTCAAACTAGTAACAATTCTAATTCCGTTGGAATCAAATTTCACGCCATTCTACTAACTCTAACCAAACTCTTTCACTCTCATTCATTCTTTAAATCCCATTCTTTCCTTTCATTCAAATTCCATCTCATTTCATAGTAACAATCCTCCAAGTTGAGACTATCAGTCCATGGGTCGTTACTGTTCTCCCTTTTCTTCGCGCCGTTAGAGGAGATCATTGCTGTCCATGGGCTGAACTGAATGATATATGCTGATGATACACAACTGTATGTATCTCTAAATCCCAAAAGCCGCGAACGTGTTCAATCTTCAATTGAACTCTGCACAAAGGATATCATGGCCTGGTGCGCCTCTAATGGCCTCAGCTGCAATGCGGACAAAACCGAAGCTGTCCACATCTCCTCCTGTTATTCAATTTCAGAGGAAATTGACGAGATTCG
>BLFN01000071.1:174954-182454 GCA_014634225.1 Acropora yongei | reverse complement strand
TAGTTGGTTGTTCATAGGGTGTTAGCAGTGCTAATGTGTTGCTATGGCAGCAACGTGACCACTGTTAATATGACAAGACCGACAGTGCACTAGAAACACATGCCTGCCAACTCTCGCGTACTAGGCGTGAGTCTCACGCTTGCGGGTTGAAAACTTCGATCTCACGCCGGCTCACTCTTGCGGGCCAATTTCTCACGCGTGATTGAAAAATGTGAGCTGTTACCGTCTTGCTTGACACAATTTCCAAAAATATGTTAACTCAGACCCATATAAGGAACGAAAACCAAGTGTAAAAATGAATAAATAACAATACCTTCCTCGCGAGCTGATTTTTGCAGTGAAAAGTAAGCACCGGGAGCGAGCTCGCTTTTATACGCGTCCTAAGACTGGGACTGGGAAATGCGAGACTGTTGCCGCTTTCGTCACAGTATGCAACAGTATGCAAAAAGGATGCAAAAGGACACCCTCAAGATCGAGGTCTTCGGAAAAAATCGGACTTCTTCGAGAACCTTCGGAAATGATCGTGTCGTCTTCAAAAATATATCTCCAAGCACTCTGCAAATTTCCCTTGACTTAAGGCTGTTTCTGCATTGGTAAGCTTATACACCATAAGCCTTTGTGAGATATCACGCCAAGCTGGCACGTTTTTGCTGGAGGAAATAGATCAGAACACAACACCAGGGCCCGGTAGTTCAAAGCCCGATTACGCTAATCCTGGATTAGTGGACATTTTGATTGCTATTTATTTACCGTTAAAGGAGGATTTTTAACAAGATGGCGGTTTAAGGAAAAGAAATTTGAGACTTATAACCTTATTGGGCCACAATGTTGTGCCAAATCGTCATTTAGCAGTAAATAAATAGCAATTAAAACGTACGCTAATCTACGATTAGCTTAGTCAGGCTTTGAACAACTGGGCCCAGGAGTATAACCTCCATCTCTTTATGAACAGTGTGTGGCTTGTTTAACATCCCAAAATGTTTACATCACAAAAGAGTTGCCAGGTGGGACCTTAGCAGTTTACAGTCTTTATCCAAGAAGATTTGAATGTCAAACCGTGGGTAGATGTAATTAACAAAGGCAGCACTTTCTCCTCAGTCTTTAGTTTAAGACCTCGAGTGTTGGTCCAACCGAGGATTTGAACTCACATTCTCCCAATGTATTCTCATCTTCTCAGGAACAACTGCTTAGCCAATTGAGCCAACCAGGCTCCATGGCTCTACAGTCTTTGCTCCATGCAACATTCAAAGATTGTTACCAGTATTTTCAATGTCAATCTTTATTTATACACGGTTTTAAAAAATTCATCTGGCATGAAAAATAAAAAACCTAAGTTACATTGTTCAACTAAAATACAGTAGTAAAATTAATCTGTCTGTGGATTTCCTAAAAAAACGCACAGTACTAGAATTACTCAATTAAGTATATATAAAGCAAAAAGCCTGTTTTCCATGAATGCCGGGTCTTACTTGCGACTAAAATAACTGTGTACTAACAGAAGTGTAACAGGGACTTAAAATTACGTAGAGATTCTGCTTGCCTTAATGTTTCAGCTGTAGACTATTCCACAGAATAGCACCACTGTAGCGAAAACCATTACAGAGATAATTTGTGCGTGGCAGTGGAATAGTTATCTTGTTTACAGAATCTCGAAAAATGTATGAAGTAGTGTGAGACCAAGCAATAAATTTCAAACTTTGGTACTCAGGAGCAAGGCCATTAAGAGATTTGAAAACCATTAAGGCATTTGCCAAGTCAATAGATTCGTTTATAGAAACACCGTTTACAATTAGTTCTTTAATAGAGGGGTTGTTACTTTTGCGAGATGAAAGTTCATTTATAGTTTGCCAAGTGCGTCGAGAATCATTTTTGTTTTCAGTAAACGATTGTTTGAAATAAGATTCCTTTACGATTCTGCTGATGGCAATGTTAACTTTGTTGCGAAGTCGTTTAAATTCACCCCAATCCTGCCGGTTCTTTGAACCTATTGCTTTCAACTTCATGATGTCTCGTTCATGCACACGTTTTTTTAACTATGAAGTAATCCATGCATGGGGATATTTTTGAGCGGACCCGCTTCGTTCGTAAAGTTTAAACAATATTTAAAAACTTAGTTTTCCACTCACGCCACATATCAAAATAGAGAAAACTACAGTGTTTGTGCCATTTTTTTGCTGTGTTGGTTAAAGAAAAATATATCCTGGTTTGACGTCGACTTCTATTTAGTTCTTTTTCAATTTGTTTCATCAATGCCCTGCAAAGTGATAATGACATAGTAATAAAGTTTATATTGTTGGGCATAAACATGTTTTGGGCCCTTTCCAGAGCTCCTTTTAACCCTTGCCAAGAAGCTCAGGCTAAAATGAGTCTGACCCAGGCCCAAAACCTATTTATGCCTGCAAACATGAACAAGGATCATCGAATTGGTAACTATTCTCTCTTGTTATTTCATTTTATCCTATCCCATTTCTATTCCAATAATTTCCTACTAACAGAATCTGATATTATTACGTAATCTGATCCTTTCTACATTTAAATTCCATTTTACTCCGTTGTAAATATTATTATCCCAACTGTCTAAAGTCGCATTCCTTGCTTCCAATCCTTTTTGTCTACTCTTGATTTTATAGCCCATACTACAGATGGGCTAAAGTGCAGCTCAAAGCTGCCCAGGAAGGGGGGGGTGTAGCCACATGATCAGTAGTCGGGCACATGGCAACAAAGGTTTCACAGTTAACCCTAACCCTGGCCTGTACTGTAGTATGGTCGTCAATAATAATAATTAAGTATTTATCAAATCTGTGGATAGCAATTTTCGCGCGTTTTGATTGGCTCCCGTAACTCGGAATATCCTTGGATATTCACTGTTTTGCGAACCAAAAGAAAAATGGCGCGTCGTTTCGCGACAGTTTTAGAAGAAGAAATTGAAGAAGCGATTTTTTATCCATCTGATTTGGTAAATAACTATGCCCCTCAGGGTCGGTGATGAGCGGTGGATATATACCTCGACGCTTCGCGTCTCGGTATATATCCATCACTATTCACCTCCCCTTCGGGGGATAGTTGTATATTATTATGGTGAGTTCTGTTTGCCTCAACTACAAACTTGGTCTTTTCACAACCATGAGAAAACAAACCATGAAAATCAAACTCATACTTTTTCATGGTTGGCAAAAAAATTTTCATTGAAGAAGGTTTATGCTAGCTAACAACAACTCAGTCAATAAATGGACTATTCTGTTTCCAACTGTTTCAGTATGAAGATAATAATCGTGACTATGATTATCGACTCTTACATTCCAGCAGTTAGTATGTCTGGTCACATCCTTCAAATTTCTGGATAATGCTTGCAATGTCTGGTCTCTCGGCTGGATCGGCTTTCAAACATTCATGCACTAAATTCCTAAAAGCATCATTAGTCATGAGAAGAACTTGTTCATTACATGACAAGAGCCGGCTTGGTGCTGGCTTATCTGACATAATTACGTCGATTTCTTCAAAAAATGGTGGCTTTTTTTTCAAGAGTTGCGTTGCCAGACCTTGACAACACATCTTTGTAGCTCCTGTAAGCCGTGATCAGCGCGTGAATTGTAGTTTTGGTTGAGTCGCAACCCCTGTCATCGTAATCAGAATCGTTTAGAAAATTGCTTATTTCTTGCAAAATTGGCTTTTTCCTAGTACATTTTTCAGTCGTTGCTGAATTTTATCTCAACTCCATAATTCTCCAAAACAATTAGTCCTTTTGTCCCATGTGATCATCCCCGCTTTTTGTTGGAGAGCTTAATCAAAGAGGACGACAACGACAAAGACAACGCCAAAAACAATCAACTGGTTGGTTGAATGAAGAAAAATCAGCGTCCTGCACGCACTCGTGTTAGTAGAATTCTTAGATGTAGTCTGCCAAACGAAAACGTGAAATTTCCACATTTATAGTTTTCAAAACGTGCCCCGCACATAACAGAAAATCTTTCATTCTGTACTATGTTTAATTCTACGGCGTTCTTAGCAGTCCACGTAGCGTTGTTTAACTAAACAAGTTTTAAATGTGTTTAGTTCGAGAATTAAGCGATGTGATCACTCAATTTTTTAATCATGTTTAGTTAACTCACTCTCAAACATAGTAACTCTTTGATCTGAACGGGGCAAGTTTACCTAATAGTTTACATACAATAGTACTTTGGAGCATGTCTTCCTACAACAATGGCATTAGACTTACATTCAATTCAACTCCGAACATAGTACCAGGTAAATTGGATATCTTGCCTTTGAACCGAAGGCACACCGGGCAGTTTATCGGAAAAACCACCGACTTGAACCAAAACGCGACTTCCGCGTTCCAATCGTTTGCCAAAATCCAGTCGTTTTCCCTGAAATATTTCCAACCTCAATCGCGGCGAGGAGACAGCTTGAAGCAAATCAGCCTCTTGCACTGTCAGTTCCTTTACAACCTCCTTAGTACATTTTATGCGTATTTTTGTATCGATTCCACCAAGAGCTATCATTTTTATGTCGCATGGTTGTTCGTTTTCGGGGAGCGCTTCAAGTAACTCGCCTTTTGACACCCATGAGTATTTTGACACTGAAGCAAGACCAAGAGTTGGCATTCTATTTTCCAGTATCTTCCCATTACGACCTTGCAACAGAATATATATATTTTTGGGTTCCTCCATACCGCAAAACACACAGAATGATAGCTGTTTAATCGTGCATGGGGCAGAACACCCGCACCGGATTGAATTTTGACAGTTGAGCGCGTGATCATCACATGGTACTTTCCCGGAAATGACACGAATACACAGATACGAATTGAGATGAAATCAAATTTATTTAGATGGACTCAAACACGAGAAACAATTTTCTTTGCTACCAATCTTTTTCTTCGACGTGGTCTCGTCACACGATCGACTTTATATAATTTAGTGTCATCTCACACCGGCCACTTCGAACTTGCGAAAGAAAAGATGCAGGAAATAAAAAAAATGACGGTGGCTCCAAAATTAAAGGCTTCACATCCGAGCCAACTTCAGCGACTAAAGTTAAACCATACTCCACTCTTCAATTTGTCTTTACAGCCCTGCCGGCATCGAAACTGAAAATCAGCCACTGGTAGACTTTAGTGAGTGGTACTACTTGGTATCCACGCTTTTGGTATAAACAGCTTCCGGTCCATGCCACGGTGAATTATTGCAACCACCTATTGGACTTTGTGGCTGTACTTGTCACACTCTTTAAGAGCCACAAACTCTAGTGAGCGCTCCTAGTAGCTATCTAGCTAAGCGCCTCTCTACAACACCTGTTTGTCTGGCCTGAAATGCATTATTCAAACAACCAGAATATCGTTGCAATTAATTTGACCATTTGCCGACGTAATTACATAGCCCTTTCTCCTCAGTTCAGGGACCGCGGAGCGGATTTTCAAGTGGGGGCTAACAAGGGGGTGAGTCAACTAGGGGGGGTCCGAGGGCATGCTCCCCCGGAAAAATTTGAACTGAAAGTCTTCTGAAATGGCTAGAAATGAATCTAAAACTGCCAAAAGTGAAGTTACAAGGTGTAGACAGGTCAAACACGACTCCTATTGGTCAGGATAGGAAATTCAGAGACCTCATAGTTTTGCTCTGACCAGTACATCTTTCAAAGACCTCCCTTTTCTATATGGAATAAGGGGATCGTTTTTAAAGATTTTTCTTAGTAAGGGCTGGTTTTGTATAAGACGCCATTTGTTCATAAGAATATGTTTGAGATGAGGCATTGATGGGCGGTATTCTGTAACAAAAGGCCAAATTATTTTGCGCGTTTTTGTTGCTTTTGTAGAACCCACATTCTTTGGCTGAAATTGACTTCAGATAGAGTCATGTTCAAAAGGTTATCTGGATAACCCCTGTGGCGTAATCTTTGTTTGAATGTGCACGTGATGTGTTCGTCAAAATTCGCCGATTTGTAGGGGTTAAGAGTTGGTTCTAAGAAGCCGTAGGGCTTCGCCTTTGGTGAAGCCTTTCCTGACGTCTGGAGGATTGCAAGAGTCAAAGTGCGTACATTGGGAAGTCTCTGTCGGTTTGAAGTGCGTGCGCACATCAAGAATAGAGTGCTTTTTGAATCGGTCGCCCTTGTATACACATGTATCCAAGAATGTCATTTCAGTATCTGAAATCTCAGCCGTGAATTTTATTGTAGGATGGAAGCTATTTGCTAGTTTAACGACCTGATTTACTTAAGTAACAAAAAATGGAGATTTAATCAGCGTTGTTCCCGCAGTTATTTTAAGACCCTGATTGTTAGTCCGGCCGGAGTCCAACTCACGAAATGCCTTCAGACATGTGCGAAAGTGAAAGCAAAAATAAAAAGCACACAACAGAGAAACGAAGAGAAGAAAAAAAGAAAAAACAATGGAAGGAAAAAGATGGACTTAAATTCAACCCAAAAAAGAAAGATTGTGCCGCTTGGATGCCGCTTCTCCTATCAGAGTAAACGCTTGGGCAAATTAAAATTTGGGAGTTTAATTTGCAGCGCAATGCGCAGCAACTTCAGAAGCCCAGATATTTGTCTTTCAACTCCTTTACTTTACTCTACAATCCGCTAAGTTAAAGTTTACTTCAGCTTTTGAAAACTTAGTGTTCAACCAAAATCTCATGCTGGATCAGGCCCAAATTCTAAAAGTTACTGTTTAATGTACCAAGGTTACAAAAAGCTAATGTTTTGCTTGACACAATTCAACTGTAAAAATACTTCCCACATTTCTACTTTAATGCCAGAATGATATTCTTTCTCGTTTTATTATTTTTGACCCGTTTTAACTCTATCTTGTATCAACCTCGTTCCCAGGGTCTACTCCGCTTTCAAGATGTCAGCTGGGAACGAGGTTGATCTTGTATTAACTTTTCGTCAAACTAGTTACAATTCTGATTCCGTTCTAATCAAATTTCACACCATTCTAATAATTCTAACCAAACTCTTTCAGTCTCATTCATTCTTTAAATCCCATTCTTTTCCTTCATTTAAATTCTATCTAATTTCATAGTAACAACCCAGTTACCCTCCAAGTTGCGGCTATTTTGGGGAATATGGAGACAAAAATTTTGGTACTGGCGCCGGACTTAATTCAGTTCGGAAGATAGTCGCCAAGTTGAGCACAGAAAATTTATACTTAAAGAAACGAAAGGGAATTGCACTGAAATGATGATTCCCTCTCTCGTGATATGACAGAGGGAAAAGATGTCGTTCATTTTCATTCAAACGGCCGCCTAGTTTCCGAGAGATGTCTGCTAAGACATTGCGGTTCTGCTTTGCTGAGTACAAGTCACTGCCTTTTGACTATTAGCTTGTCACACATTCTTTAACCTTGCAACGCGTGAAAATCAGCGCACATTCAATTTGTTTTTCACAATTCGTCTTGAAAAACCGCAAGTGTCGCGAAACTGGGTTGACTATAACAACGCAAATAAACATATATATTTTGGTGTTATAAAATCAATGGAAAAGCAGCAAGTGAAAGTCCGCATGGGG
>BLFN01000071.1:120661-123161 GCA_014634225.1 Acropora yongei | reverse complement strand
TTGGCCTGCTCAGGTCTGGTCTTGTAGCTCAGTTAGCGATCTGATCCTAAGGTCATCGGCTCAATTGCCACCCTGATCAGAGTATTTCTCTGTCCTTGTGCGTACCTATTTCAAAAACTATTAGGGCTTATGATCAGAGGAATGTTGGGAAATGTGGCACTGAACTTTACCCTTTAATAAAATTATTGACTATTAGAATGATTTCATTCGTACAATTAGAGGACAAACAAGACAACATCAAACAACAGCACTCATTGCTTACATCATTGTAAAACAACTGGTCAGACTTCATCTATAAAATAAGCGCGTAAGCCGAATCAGTTAAACGAGAGTTTAAATGTGGTAAAAATCACTTTGTTTTGACATAACAAAGTATCATAGAGTTTCCCTTGAGAATTAAGTTACTTACTACTGTCTGGATGGGGTTTTGGATGTGGTTAGTGTAAGGAAGACTATGGGATTGGAACAATATCTCAGGAATCTAACTATGTCAGGTTGTTCGACAACCTTCATATATATGGGAATAAATTATACATGCTATAGGGAAGGGGGACCCAGCTGTTGACTAGCATCCTATCCAGGGTGGTTGTAGCAATACCCTCAATTGCCACGGAAACCGGGAAATCTCCATGTAGAGGTTTGAATGGGACTTGATCTCAAGTTACCTTATTTAAGTAATGCAGTAATCATAATCGAGGCTTTACTTCAGTGGAAGAATGCAAGCAATCCTCTATTTAAAAATAAATAATTGAGAATTTTGAATTGTTAGGTCAATAAGCCCAAGGAAGCAATAGAAATGTCAGTTAAATGTCCCTTCTGGCCGACCACCCCTTGCAAGGATAGTTTTTGGTTAAATGAGCTGTGTTCTAAAGAAGAAATACAAAGGAATAATTTGTTAAGAAGTTAGGTTTTCCTGAAAATAAAGTCTAAACATGGTCTTTTGCTATAGTTTTTTCATGGTATCATTTATCGAGATTTTCCTCTTTCTTCGGGAACGCTGGGACCTTTTAGCTACAGATCAGTGTCAAGTATTCGAGTTTCAATTTCAAAGCCACAAGCACGAGACTTGTGCACGACCCAAAAAAATGTTATTTTGTTTCACTTTAAGAAACAACAACAACCCGGGGCGGAGCACTCCCTATAATAGAGAGCTTTAGATTCTAGGACGAGAACGACTACGAATACGAGATTTTGTTATAGAGCAACATTGAGCGCGCGCAAACCAACGTCATTTTGGCGGGAAAAACGTGATACCGTTGTCATTTTAGTACGATGTTTTGCGAAAATGTTGTCGAGTCAAAACAAGTCAAGAACATGGTAGTAGTTTTGCCATTTTTCGATCTGCAAAAGGGCTCAGTTACCAGCAACAAGAATAACTGAGCAATCTACACTGCTGACAAAAAGTAAGATTAATCGTCTGTGTAAATTTTTCAATTATTTTTGCTAAAACAGACAGTCAAATCTCGTTCTCGTCCTCGTTCTAAAATCTAAAGCTCTCTAATGGCCAAGACGGGGAAACTCACGAGTCGAAGTACATGAAAGGGTGGGGAAATCTGTCATTGAGGTATTTAGGGCCTGTCATTAAAATATTTCGAACACCCATGCCTTATGACTGTGCTAATTTAATTTATTGAACGCAGCATGAAAATGACAGGAAGACTTCCTGTTTTGGCGATTTATTCAGAAGACGGGCGTTCTTTGTGAAAGAGGTACGAAAGGGGTACAATTTGTCAATGGAAGGTGTATGAGAAGCGTATCTTTTCTGCCAAAAATGGTATTTATAACAGCTCTATACTAGCGCGCGCTCTGATTGGCTAATATTTAGGAAAAAGAAATGATGGTTCATAGAGATGGTTCATGCTGACGTCATTGTCGGTGAAATTTCTGGTCAGCAAAAGTTTTTTTCTAGTAAAACGTAAATGTAGCTGTTACTAATGGCTAGTAAAAATGAATGTGTTTTTGAAAAACGAGTCGTTCTACTTTTAGTCAGCACCCGCACGGTTAAGAGAATTTGTAGTTTGATCAGTGTAGAAAAAGCGACTTCTCAGCGTGCAAAATGTCCGGCTATGTTAAAAAGCAATGGACAATGTCTAGCTTGCGTCCAACCAATTCGGGATGCATTTGAATGGTTGGGGGAGCACTTAGGTAGCTAGAGATGCTCTCAGCAGCGCCTCGAGCATCTCTTACGCTACCTTCGTGCTCTCCCAACGATCCGCCTGCATCCCGAATGGATGGACGCACGCTAGACATTGTCCATTCCTTAAATAAAAGGGTTAGGGATCGGACCTCGGGCCGAAGCCTCCCCGTATCAAATTTGTTTGGTACCCCCCAACCCCGGGGCAACAACCAACACTAATAGGTAGAATCGATAACCAATAATTATCAAATTGCATGCAATGAAGAAGGGCACAATCTAGTCACCTCTCAGTGAATTTTTTTTCAATTTTCGTAATCTCATTATACCGGGAATCCAAAGTTCTCCGCTCTTGAAGAAGAACTT
>BLFN01000071.1:25517-26771 GCA_014634225.1 Acropora yongei | reverse complement strand
GAATAAATCTAATATCCCGGAGTGAAAGGCCGATAAGATGCTTATTTAATACATTGGTGAGGTTTTCTAGAAAATGCACTGCTGTTTGAGATGTCGGCAAAACAGCTTGATGAAGAAACAAATATATGTAGTCTCTAGGGATTCATGTGCGTGAAAAATTGCGGAAACAAAGTTGTCATGGTCTGAGTTAAATATTTAAGAGTAGTTTGCCTCTTGTAATTTGCACTGTGGATTACCTGCTTGATCAAGTTCAGCTGGTGTCGAAATATGAGTGAATCGCACTCCAGTGATGATTTCATCACTCAAAGCAGTTTTCGGGTACTATTCCGTCGAAGTCTTAAAAGGTGAAAGTTTGTTGGATGTGCCAGCAGATCATTTTGATGGTTTAGATGAAAGGGAAACAGTGACAGAATTATTCGAAGAAGTAACGCGGAGTGAGTCCAGTAATGAAGTGGGAAAGACTAGCAATAAGGTATCGCGACCTACGTAGTATTGAAATAGTGACACAGGAAGAGGTTGAGGAAAGGAATAGAGTACCAATTCCACAAAATACACGAAAGTCGACGGCTTGGCACACTAGAGTATGGGACGAATAGGCGCGAGGGCGAAATTCTCTACCGTTGGAACAAAGAAAAGCTTTTGCTCCCGAATAAGACACTCTTCATACATTATGCAATTCGGAACTTTGTTTTTGGCTTAGTGAGTTTACCCATGAAATAAAGAAGAAAGGCAGTGCTGAGTATCTACCAAATACGCTTTATCAGATTTGCGCTAGATAGCAAGGAGCCTTAAGAGAGAATGGTTTGCCAGAGTTGGACATTTTCCGAAATCCGAGATATAAACTACTCCAAGATTCCATTGATTCGCGAATGAAGCCTCTAACAAGTACTGGATTGGGAGTCAATGTCAAACAGGCAAAACCAATATCAGGAGACCAAGCAGATGATCCTCGCACGTTTGTTAACACTTTAGTTTATTTATTCGGCAAGTACTTTTCGCTTCGAAGTGGCGAAGAACGCAGAGAGCTCCGTTTTTCTCAATTCAGTTGGAAGTTATTGAAGGACACTTAGTCGAAAGAACAAGACTTAAGTACACGTCTTTTGCGGAAAAAAAAATTATGCTGGAGGATTACAACATCGCTAAGTCAAGGCAAACGTTGTCGAGCATCATGAGAAGTTCAACATTGCGAATCCAGAGAGATGCGTAGTTCTTTTATACAAGAAGTACGTAATTAAATGCCCAAATGATCTAATT
>BLFN01000070.1:823383-826715 GCA_014634225.1 Acropora yongei | reverse complement strand
CACCTTTTTTGTCACATATTTGCTGCAACATGTAAATTATCGTATCATAGTTAAGCACATTAAAGTGGTTTTCTCACAAAGTGTAACCAATCAGCGCCCACGTTGAAAGATTACTACCAATCAGAGTTGTACTTCATATCAAATAAGTGAGTTACCCCACACGTTGCGATTGGTCAAAAAACCCTTGGTTCATTTTATCGCATCGGTTAACTCCTACTTAAGGAATGTAAAGAGAAGGTGAACCTTGAAAACTTCTTGCCTTCAAAGATAATAACAAAAGGCCAATTAAGATCGCGCAAGAGCCCAACTTAGTGAACTTGCAGTTTCTTCTTCATCGCGCGCTACGCGATTCCTGTAGCGCGTGACGCGATTCCTGTAGCGCGCGACGCGATTCCTGTAGCGCGCGACGCGATTCGCGTAGCGCGCGACGGTGGTAACTTACATTTGAGCGGTACTGTATACATCCAACTGTTTTATAAACGAAATAGAGGAAGTACCGGCTCGTCATTTACAAGTTTTTTCTCATGTTGTCCTTACATCCCGCGTGGGTTTTTACACCAGAAAACTCATTAAAATAGCAGTCTATTGCTTGAGTAAACAGCTTACGTCACAAAAAGTGCTTTGTCTGTTCATTTGCCTTTCTATTAGGATATGTATTATTAGCTTGTGCCTTTATTCTACATGTTTGTCATTTGAGAAAGTGCTTTTGATAGCAACTAATCGGGAACGATGTCTGCATTGTCCTCTGACCTCTTCCACACCTCATAATGTAACCTCGTGATGTAACTGCTCATAACCTTTTTCATACTTTGGTATAGTTTTCATGGTATCGTACTCTCTGTAGATCGTGATTTTGGCATTTTTGACGTTATTATAGGGGTTCAGTCAACTAGGGAAACAGTCACCATTGTTGTCTAGGATTTTTTTGCAGCCGTTGTGGCACCAAAGCCCAAGAAATGCAGGACAGCATTTGAAAGCATCTATAATAGTAGGCTATAATAGAGCTATTATTTCTGTTAAAAATAATAAATCGCAAACTGACAAAAAGTCAGTTGTTGTGTTTTGTGGAATAAACAATCGCTGGCTTTTTTTTCCTTTTTAGACCTCGGTGCGCATGGAGAGGCTGTAAACGATGTAAGAGTTCAAACGTCAGGGAATTCCGTAATTTGGCACTGCTACCACTGAGCTGCACACGGTTAGTAAATACACCAGATAGTATAATTGTGAACATCATTTCTTGTGTTTGTTGTTGTTGTTGTGGTGTGATGCAAATTTTGCTTAATGTTCGAGTTTGTAAACTGTAACAATGTTGCGTTATTCTCCTTATTAGGTGAATATTAAGCATGGTATGTCCTGGGAGGAATCACTTGAGCTGAAAACGATCAAAACGTATCCTGATAATGGCAATTATCTGTCAAATCAGGTCAGCTTAAAGGAAACGTCTGAGAACTTATTTCTCATTTTTCGGGGGAGTCGCCTTAAGCCTGGTTTTTACTAGCGACGCAAGCGCAATCGCAGGCATAAGCCGAAGCATAGGGCATTAGTGTCAAGTGAAAACCAACAGTAACGCAAGCACAAGCAGCAAACTCAAGCATCAGTGCAAGCACAAGGAAAAGGAACAATTTTGATCCTTTTGTGCTCGCGCTTGTCCCTGCGCTTGCGTCGAGGCCGTTTTAACTGTGAAATAAGCGCTCTTGTGCTTGCGCTTATTCTTGCGCTTGTGCTTGCGTCGCTAGTGAAAACTAGGCTTTACAGAGTGAATTGAGATTGTGTAAAAATTGTGACTCGGAAAAATCTGTTTGCCCCTAACCTGCCGATCACTAGCTCAGGTGCTCAACCTCTGAGCTGTTAAAAACTCGTAGGTTTCTTGTGATCTTTCGTTGGATCGGTGGCTTTTCTTCGCAAGCACAGCTATAATGTTTTTGCATTGAGTTGGAAGCGCCACCACTCGGCTTTCCATTTCTAGAGTGTTAGCCAATGTAAATACGACGCGTTTCTCCTATCGGCGTGTCTCTGTAGTTTTTGGTGCGTGTACAGGTAGGGCGATAATGAAAGGTACTTACCATTCTCGAACTGCAAGTACCATACACTTAAAAATTTGTCGCTGCATTTTTCAAACATCACATTTTCATTGAAAAGAAAATAATTGATAGGAGACTGGTATGCAAGGTAATTATTATGATCGTCTTATAGCTGTATGTCTATTGACTCATTAACCATGGCTACAATAAATTCATAGATTTTAGAGCTGGTTTGCATGTAATATTGTTTTCATCAATATTACTTTTGTTAAGCACTGATAACAAATAACGCATTCTCACAGTAGGCGTACATATATATGTTTGTAATTAATTGTTTGTAATTTTTGGTTTTTTCTCCATAAATAGACTGACATAAGCTGATGAATAGCATTTTTAAACCTTTCTAAGACTGGGAGAGACTTCCAAATAAAAGGCTGAAAAAGTCGATTATATTTTACACATTATCTCATGAATGTGTCAACAAAAGTACAAAAAAATTGATAGTATTGTTCTTTCAACATCACTTGCTCGGAGACTCAATGATTCACTGTATATGTGTCTATTGTATGTTGCAATGGTTGCATTTTGATGCAGGAATTTTGTAAATGATATTTTTGTATTCTTTCAGAGGAGTTGATGCAATGGAAATTGTGCTGATGGACCTGAAGGTGAGAAGTATTGTAAATGTTAAATCATTCTAAGAAAAAGGGATATTGACCAGTTCATGTATTTACAATTTCAAATTACCAAGTTTCAATCCAGGTTATTAATGTTATTTACAAACTTGATTGCATGCTGTTTTTGAACTTTGATACCAAGTTAAGACATTTAATTTCTTTACTTGTTTTGCGAACTGGATTGTGGTCATTCTTTTCAGCTTCGTGGCATGTAAATGACGCGTCAACTGAGCTTTGCAGGTGTAATTTTTGACATCAAGGAGTTGCCATTATCAAAAGACTTCACTGGGATATACAATGATTCAGTGAAACTTGTAAGTGCTACCTGTGTGATAATAGAAATGATTCATTGTTACTTTCCATACCCTCTTAGAGTGCACTGTAAGTGCTTACTTGCAATGCTGTCGACTTGTGGATTTATTTGTGAAATTATTGTGGACATTTGTTGTTGTTGTTGTAATTACCATTTAATCGAAGCTTAACAATGGTCAATTCCTGGGAAATCATGTGAACAGTATTTAGTTCAGACCTTTTTTTTTTTTTGTGCATTGTAGGTGCATTGTTATGCACCGTCCCCAGAACATACATGTGCATTCGTTTTTTGTTTGCTTTTGCTATCCTGATATAACAAATG
>BLFN01000070.1:804789-807289 GCA_014634225.1 Acropora yongei | reverse complement strand
TTATGACTACTCCGAGAATTTGTCGCGCTAAACACCAAGAGATGTTATGTTTTGCTGAATTTGGCGACCTGACAGGTGTTGCCTTTTCTTTGCATAGATCTAGACCCGAAATAATAACAAAACCGCCATCTTGGTTATCTGTGAAACAAGAAGAAAGAGGAAGAATTCGATTTACGTCAGTTTGTAAAGACCGAATACTGGCCAGCAAATGAAGCAAGACACGTTTGAAGGTACCAATAAAAAAACACAAAATGGTAACATAACCTCCATGCTTTACCAAGTGTGATTAAGATATCTCCAAATCAGAGCAACCGTGTTACTTTCCTGACGTCTTTGGTAAACTGTGGGAGGGAGGTAAAGCCAACGTCCAAGAATACCAGCTAAATCAGCAGTAGAGGATCAAAATGCCTAGGTTCTTTCATTCTGGCCTACGTGTGCCGCATAGCCTTTCTGTAAAGGATCACTCCTACAAATGTTGGTACCCAATGTATTAGGGAACTTTACTGAGAGACCAGAACGAGAACGAGGGCGAGTGCGAGCTTGTTCGCCCTGTCGTAGTCCGCATGGGTTGTTGTCCTTGGCATGCAACACAGGCAGTAAACTGTTGTTGGCCGCTTGTCGACAACATAATGCGAGGAAAAGTCCTCTTCACGAGAACGAGATTGACGAATGTGAGTTTTGTACTTCCAACTCGTCAGGAATCATCAAGGCGTCTTGTTAGTGAAGTGTGTCATCCGTACATAGCATTATTGCATTCGTAATGCGATTATTCTCCTTCAAAACACGTAAAAAAAAAAAGAAAAGAAAAGAAAAGAAAAAGAAAAACAGGGTGAAGAACACAAACTGTTGATTTCAATCTAAAATAAAAACTTATGTTGGCACGAGGGCGAGGACCAATACAAAGTATCAGACCTCTCGCGGACAAAACTTGCACTCGTCTTCTTTCTCGTTCTCGGGTCTAAGACTCTCTAATGTAAAGTTCTAGACTAACTTTTCAACAAAGTAAAGGGTGCTCATAAACCCTTTCTTTTGGTCATGAATTTTTTAAGAATGGCTGAGGTGCTTTTGTTGGATTCTCACACAAGGTAAAGGGCGATGTCACTATTTTGTTCTGTACTTAACACTAAAGGAACAGAGACTCCTCTGCCTTTGTTACTGCTCTTATGGTTCTTGCTTCTGCTTTTGTTTGTTCCCAGAGCAGGTCATGAACCATAAGGCAAGAAGCAGTTGGATAGAGCAAAATGATTCAGCCCTGAATCATTGTTCTCATGCTTGCTAGTAAAACGCAGGCATTAATTTGGGCGAGAGCCGAACGTTACGAGTCAGTCCTTTCTATAACAGAATGCTGGTTCGCCATAACCTTTGCCGGAGGAAGGGGAGAAGAGATTATTTTGCCAGTCATTTTAACCGGTGTTAATCCTAAAGAGAGCCGTTCGAAATTGTCCGCTGCAACTCATAACGTTTTCACTGGCTAAGAAGACTGCCCTTTGCAACGCCAGTAGCAAATTTGAAATGAATGTTCCAGTAGCTAAACCGGTCCAAGTTAAAATGATTGGAAATTTTATCAAAATAGAAACCGGGGTTTAAACGGCAAATCCTGAAAGAACCAGACCGTGGCCGACTTTTTTGTTTTCATTATTATTAGTATTATTGAGCCAAAAGATAAAACGAAGTTTAAATGATTTATTTCCTGCTGTGCTCGAGGCTAGAGGCACCAACACTAAAAGCCTTAGTAATGAAGAGGCTGTTGTTTCTTCATTCCTTTACCTTTCAGTCTGAATAAATCTCAAGTTAGAAAATTGAGTGTAATGCTACACGATAACCCCTTTTTCTGTTTCCAGTGCTCTTCGAGTATAAAACCATGAGATTATGCCAATGTGAACTGGTAGAGCGTTCAAATTTTCACCAAAACTCTTAACTGCTTTAAATTTGTTGGCGAGCATCGAAGTTCATAGGACTGTAAAAATAGGAAGTTTTAGCAACAACGACGGGAACGGCGAGCACAACGCCATAAAGTAAGAATTTGATTGGTCGGGTGTGAAAAAATAATTGTGCTGCACGTGCTGCACGCACTTATGAACAACTCCGTGCCATCCTCTACAAAACAACAATGTGAAATTACCACATTTACCGTCGTGATGAACACTTGAGCATAGAATTGTAGATTTTAAGTTCTGTGTATTTACTTTGACAGCGCTCAGACTAATCCTGTTGCAGGGTTCTTCGTTAACATTGTAAAATGCGAACAAAGTGGGATAATCGCAAAGTAGTCGAAGTTGCCAGTGTTTCTTTTTTAACTGATGTTTTTCTTGCTAGCTCCATCATCATTGCTGAAACTCCCTAATAGGGAGCTTAGACAGGCGACGTTTTGGCTGTTTTCGTATTTAACATATTTCTACGCCACCACATTTATGTTATTAACTTTTAACTAGTGTAGACGATTTGTTTGAAAATCTGAGAGACCACTGTCCTGATGTGCGAAATGTTCACTTCCGGTTTC
>BLFN01000070.1:761507-764007 GCA_014634225.1 Acropora yongei | reverse complement strand
TTCACGAAATTTGAATATTGATTAAACGTAAAAAGATGATTGACTTATTTTATTTTTGTCGCGAAGTAATATTATAATATGTTTGAAAATATACATCATGGACAAAAATAGATATCTTGCGTGGTATGACTTAAGAAAAGATAACTCTGCATCAAAGCTTGGTCCCAATCGAATGGCATAATCATTTGATCACACGCTGTAGCACCACCAGAGTCTCAAGGAAATATCTAGCGTCAAAGCATATATCTCTGAACACCTTGATATTCCTGTCATTGCTTTGAAGAGTACCTCCACACCAATCAAGACCGTTAAAGTCAAGTTAAGCGCAGAACCTGACGCGGTGAGTAAACCTTTTTTGGGTATCATGATATGTTTCAATTTTGCGATCAATTAAGTAAACTTGTTAATTTTTCTGGTAGCTGTATAGGAAAGACGGCAGTAATATCGCTCTATCAGCAGTGGCTGAGAATGGAGGACGAAAAGAAGTGGATCAAACCCCAGAAGAAAAGGAAGAGGAATCAATGGAATGCGGTGAGGTAAGGCGAACAATGACCGAATAGAAAGCAATGAATTAAGTAAACTTTTAAGATGGTTCACAAAACTCGTTAACTACTGATATCCTGTTTTCCTATGTAGGTATCCAGTGGTCACTTTGTCGCTGTCGCATACAGTAACTGCGAATCCTTCTTTCTGGGGCAAGTGTTAAAAACCGAAGATGGAATTGTCACCATAAATTTTTTAGAAAAAAAAGACGAAAAAAAGAGGGAAATGCTGTGTTCTGTTGGCCTGTCCAAGCAACGGTTGAGACCGTGCATGCCGAGCAGGTCTTTATGGCTGACCTACAAGCAGAGAGAGCCAACACAAACCGAATAACATTTCCCAGGATAAGGGAAATCGAAAAAGCATTTTCTCCGTGCGAAGAGGCATTACTAAAAAGGTTCAAGATTTCTCAGGTGATTGGCTTAATTTGATATTTGTAGTATTTGTAATGTCGCCTCGAGAAGACGTGAAGAAATGGTGTAGTATCTTTCACTTGGTTGACATTTATTTTTGTCAAAATGTACCACCTGAACATTTTAAAACATATCGAATCAACTGTAAAATGCTGGCGACGTTTTAAATATACCCAATTTCTGTGTGTACTCTGAACCAGAGATTGTAACAGAGCCTGTTGAAATTTCAGATTCCTAGATTTGATTAGAATCCGAGAAAACACAGTGACACTTTGTGTCCGAGGTCGTAATTTAATGTAATAGAACTGAAGGCGCATACCAGGCTAAAGGAGGAAAAAGCGGTCCTTCCTAACTCCTCATTGAC
Source organism: Acropora yongei (assembly GCA_014634225.1). Lineage (NCBI taxonomy): Eukaryota > Metazoa > Cnidaria > Anthozoa > Scleractinia > Acroporidae > Acropora > Acropora yongei. The sequence goes on along the minus strand of BLFN01000070.1, from coordinate 762,690 downwards.
CTACGTGGTGGCGTAACTCACCAATTCGCAAAGCATGAGAGCGGAATTCCCTGGATCAGTTGCATGGGAGGACTTGCACCGGGCCCAAACCCATTGTACGCTGCCGCGCATTGATACAAACCTTGAAACCTTGGAACCCTCATAAGAGGCCTCTCACAGATCTTAATTATAGTTATAGGCGAACGGCTATATATAATGGTGAACATTGTTCCTCCTTTCATTGTGGTAACACAGCACAGAAATTCACACGAAATTCAATAAGCAATAGCGCATGCACAAATCGTTTCCGACCAAGTGCCAATAAACAATGGGTGTCTGACAGATTAAGGGATTTTTTTTCTATATTACAAAAGCGCCGACAGGTTGCGTCACGTAAGGGCCAATTTATATACTTGAACATAGTTAAAAATGAGGTTAAATGTGGTAATAAGAGTGTAGTTGCTCAAGACTTTAGCCTTATTCCTGCAGTCATTTTGATTTGCCGATAGTTAGCAAGTTGTATCAAGTTTTACACCCTAATTTTTAGGTTAACAATTTGCGAACTTTCTTCCGGTCAGATTCAAGCCATATGGAACGACAGTTCAACCCCGTTTCGGACTTTTACAACTGGCGTCACTTGGAAAGACATTAAAACATTGCAGCTTGGGATGCCAGACATGCATGAATCTTTAATGGTGTCCTTATTTGCGCCATCGACATCATGGAAAAGTGGATGGCTGAATGATTCGGTAAGTGGTTTCACTAATTATTAAAAAAAAATGTGCTAAAGCCGTTTAACTCGGTATCCCGTCAAATGCTAAAAGTGCACTGTTCTTTTAAGCTTGGCTTATCCTTGCCCTTATCTGATATTTTGTTTCGTTTAAAAACAAAAACAAAACAGGTCATCAATGCGTATATGACAGTTTTAGAGAAGCGGGCCAACAAAAACGTAAGGACAAAATGACTTACTGGTTATCAAAGGTTTGTAGGGTTAAATAGAGTTTGGGACATAAGAACAGAAGGAATTAATTACTTTAAGATCTTTCTCATACAATTGCAGGGAAAGTTCGTAATCATTGCAAATAGTTTTTTTTTATGAAAGAACGAAGCAACAAAAGCCTTGGCGCGCGAGGGTGAGTAGCTCAGTGATGAATGAATCACATGCATTGTGTACTATTTTGAACGAACAAAAATGCATTTTTTG
>BLFN01000070.1:741507-744007 GCA_014634225.1 Acropora yongei | reverse complement strand
ACGGCCAACGCTCTAATGGGCAAGGATCGGGTGCTAATGGATTGACTGACGCTACTAACATTTTTCATCAAATGTTTCTATCGGATGACTAACGGATAGCTAACGTTTTAGCCCGTTTAACGGGAGGTCGTTAGTGTACGTTTTCCGATGGAGGGTCACATTTATGATTTGGCGCCCATTTTTTGCAAGTCAAGTTTAACCACAGAAGAGTTTATTCTCGCATTTAAGGTGTGTGCTGTTGCCATGGCAACGGGGCTAGTTAAAATCAAGGCTTAAAAAATGTTTTTGTTTATTTAAAAAAGAACCTGTTGTTAGATTTTTTTCATTATTTGCCCACTACAAGTTGACGTGAAATCCCTTCTGTCAACCCTGTTCTAATAAAATTTTGACATAGCTGATTTTTATAATTCGCTGTAAACCGTTTTCTGTAGTATTAACAATTCCTTATGTCAAAATTAAGATTTTTCAAGATAGATCATTCATGTGGTTTCTTAACTATTTTTTGGCCGACTTGAAATTCTAACGACTGGATTTTTTTTTAAATAAACAAATACAATTTTTTAAGTCTTGTATTTTAACCAGCCCTGTTGGCATGGCAACAGCACACACCTTAACCAAAATGTGAGAATAAACTCTTCTGTGGTTAACCTTGACTCTTGCAAAAAACAGGCACCAAATCATAATAGTTCAAAAGTAATGGTGAATTAGCTGAACTAGGCAACTGTTTTTGGCCACCTCAAATTATTAGAACAATAATGATACATAAAATTTTTTTATTCATAATTTCCCTTGTAATTGCATTTTGATGCGATTATACCTGTGATTTCATGTTATGATGACAATTTGACGTGCTGGTTATTTTTCCAAGGGATCTGAATGATATTGGCTGTTCTATTGATGTCTTTACTAAACAAGGTAATCTGATTCCTAACAAAAGATTGTATTATTATTGTAATCATAGAAGAACCTTTATTTGTACAAGAAGCACTTTGACACTGGAATCTTGTAGAAATGTGTACATGGTACTGTATGACTGAACGTAAAAATTCAAGCAAACACAACACTTCATATCAGGAGGGTTAAGAAACCCAGTTAACATTATTGAAGGTTTATGCAGTGGAATTGATTAAACACTGGAGACAAATCCAGTCGGAATTAAACCCAGCACACCTGCTTTTATACCTGCCCTCTCTTCTTTTTAAAAACTATAATTTAATATTGATACCTACTTAAATTAATTACAATTTTTATCCATTTTCACCCTGAAGTTCGCATAATATTGAAGTTTTTGTAGTGTTGATATGTTTAGCTGAATCGCTTTCTTTTATCAGTTCAAGTGTAAGGCCAAGTTATCATCAAAAGTGAATGGCAAAATCAAGAAGGGTGTGGTATTTGCTACATACTCCTCACTGACTGGCAAGAGCCAAGGCCAAGAAAAGTACAGCACAAGGATGAGTCAACTGCTTAACCGGTGTGGCCATGACTTTGATGGAGTCGTATCCTTTTCTTATTTATTACAAAATAACTGAGTCATTATTTGTCGTCCGGTTTTTTTTTTTATAGTACGTCTTAATTCTCATCTTTGTCTGATGATTTACAAGCTTTCCTTGTATTCCTCTAACATCCCACATGGGATTATTACACTTGGAAACCCATAAAAAGTAGATTTGAATTATCAAGAGGTAATCTCTTATTACAGTATTGTTAAATTATTATTACCTCACTTGAATTGGGGAAAACAAAATCAAATTCTAAGTTGCCTTTGCTTTTCATGGGTTTGCTGATGCTTACTCAGGTCCTAATGTATGTATTTTACAATCTCCAAGGGGGTCACTATTAGTTTACCATGGTATGCTGTACATCCTTATTTGACAAAGTGTTGTGGATCCATGAGCACAGGGAGTGAATAATCTAAGAAACTTTGACCATGAATGTATAATAATTTTGTCATCAATAAGAGGGTTGCCAGGTAAAAAACATGCATCAATAATTGCATTGTATTTTGCAAGAACAAAATTAATGTAAAATAAAAGAGAGGGTTTCATCCATTTTCTCAGCAAAAGCATAGGAAGGATGCATGACTTTTGTACAATGGGGTGCAATAAATGACATCTCCTGCATGCTTATTGCCTACTATCAGCAGGCATGGAAATGTCATTGGCTAAAAATGTGAGACTAAGGTGAGGCCACTATTTACATCATCAGCTTGCATAAAAAAAAAACAAGCCAAATTATGCTAATCAGTACACAAGAATTTTTCAGTAATGGCAAAAAAGTGAATTGGTCAGACATAGTTTGATTCTAATCTGACATAGAACGAATGCAACTTAAAGAGTTATGATTCAGGACCCAATGTTTCGACACTCCTGTCTAGTGTCTTCATCAGGAGTGATATGAAAGTTGTTACACGACTTATTTATACACTCACTAATGAGTGTTTATTCTTAATAATGAGGTTATTATTACACCTCATTAATAACAATAAATGCTAATTAATGAG
>BLFN01000070.1:656740-666961 GCA_014634225.1 Acropora yongei | reverse complement strand
ATAGTTGAGCTATCAGGCCAACTCAGAGGTGATCGTTATGTGGGTGGACAATAAGCTCTCACTTGATAATTACAAATGTATATATGATCTTGATACATGAAATTCATGCATTTGAATTGCGGATTGGACTGCATTTCAATGTATGATCCTAGTAGGTATTAACGCTACTTAAGTAGTAGCGGGTAAGGGCAGAAAAAGTAGCATCGCTCCACGTGATAACCACTTCTCAGTTGGCCTTATAGCTCAACTGGTGAAGCACTGCACCAGCATCGCGGCTGTCGGGGTTCAAGTCCCGTTTAAACGTGAAGTTTTCAAGCCTTATACGCAACCACTTAGTTGACTGTATCAGCTGCAAGAATCAAACATTCAAAATTCACTTCAACCCGCAGTTCAAATACATGAAATTCATGGATGATGTTCATGGTTGAATAGTTATGTAATGTTAGTTTTGATAAAGATACTTTTCTTTAACCTGAGCTTCATTACAAAAGAATTTTGAACTGGGACAAAATTGACTCACTAACCGCTGGTTAATCGTTCGTGGGTCATCGCTAATCAGCTTTCAAGCAAACGCCAACCGTGGCCAACGCACAGCCTTCTTACCCAGTTCTCCCTGGTTTTATATGGGCAGCTTGCTGAGGTTTTGGCTTCTTGACCTAAAGTCTGCGATAACATAAACGAAAATGTTGGTTTTTCTTCTAGGACCTTATTTAAGAAAACCGTTTTTAGTCTGCTGTCGCGCATTATTTGTTATTTAGCCTTTCATTGCGTCGTTCAACCACGCGCCGGATAATTGGCCGGAAACGATTCTAACACAATGGCAAAACCTGTTAAATTTACGAGATTTTAAAGTCAATGTTAAACTGCATTAACAGGTAGATCCATGCTCTATGTTTGTCTTTCTTTCATTGTTTTCTCATTGGGTCATACAATGGCTTAGTTGTAATGATTGCAAAAACAAAGTAAAGACCTCATGTGAGCACACGTGAATCGCCCATGTTTTAGAAAATCAAGCATTAATAACCTTATAAGCCGATTACGTTAAGGCGAACACATTGACAACATGACAAAAAAATGCCTTTCTCAAATTCATTAATAATTCATCATTTGCGTGCCCGCATTTAGGTGACATGGGTGCACCTTGATAAACCGGTAAAGAACAGCGTGCTTGGATATTGAAACATGAGTGTTTGGATGTCCACACACGTATGTTTGGAAATCAATTACAAAAAGCAATACACAACTTGAACAAAGCTTTATTACTTCTGTTGTTTGCTGCTTACACTTACACAGGGAAGCTTCTTCCTGCACACTTTTGGGTGGTTTTTGGGCGTCCATGTTTGGGCATTAGTAGGCCGCCACTGAATGCTAATTGTGACTACATGAAATAAACAAGCTTCTGTTGTGAAAAACACGGATCCGACATTATGATCACAAACTGTGCGCGAATTAAAGAAAAGAAGGCGAAAGCACATGCTTATGTGATTTTTGCTTTCTTTTCTTCTTTTCTTTTCTTTTTTCCTTTTGTTTGCAATTAGGCGCCCATTGAGAAGCCATTTCATGATCAGAAACTCGAAAACAGTAAAAGCCCTCGACCTAACGGCCTCGGGCTTTCATCAGTTACCTTGTGTTTGGAAACCTCGGTAAAGCACTCGCACTCGTTTTTGAAATATTACTTTACAAAGTCCCAGTCCCCCTTGAATACTAATATTCTACACACTTATAAAAATGCACAAACCTAAACCGGTTGGTAGACCCTTCGTCTCGGGTTGTGACGGCCCTACTGAACAAATCTCCGCATTTGTGGATACATCCTATGGCACAGACTTGGCAAGGGATTTGTTTTCCAGCAGAATTATTTTAGATTGTTGTTTGCCCTTGCTGCGCGATAAGGGTGTTATTTTACTCCAAAATTCACCATGATGTTGCGAATTTATGGAGGCGTCCATGCAAATGACCTACATACCTCTTCTCTTAAGTGATGTAACCATGTTTCTTTGGTTTCTGTACTCGTTCCATGCGGCCTCATTGGGATTTCGGGCTTGAAGTTTGGATAACCGATTGCGCTGCGAGATTTGACGCTGTATCTCTGGTGTAATCCACGGTAATTGATCACCCCACATCCGTTTTTTTCTTAATTGGCGCATGATTATGAATCTCATTGAAAAGTGTCGCTCAGTGATCCCACACGTCATTCACATTGGTGGTGAACACAGTGGTGTTCAAAGGAGAAAGATCAAAAAATGAATCTACTTTGGACGTAAAAACCCATTACAAACCTACTTTCAATATAGAGATTTCAACTCACACCGACCACCCGACGTTAAAAATGGTTTCATTAAAGGCGAAGCATTGAGACTGCACAGAACTAACTCTTCTAAGAAAAACTTGAGGAGACCTTTGGGAAAATCAAAACGACGCCTGAGGCCACGCGGCTATCCAAAAACAATCATAGAAAGGTCTCTCTCAGGGGCTAACTTTGTCGCTAAACCATCGCCTTTAAGAGAAACGAAAAAGGCTAATGAGAGGATTTTGTCTTTTGCAACTACGTTCTACCCAGCAGTTAGAAATCTAAAACAGACACTGATGGAATAATGGGGTGTAATACAAAATCAGCTTTTTCTGAAAACTATTTATTTCAAACCTCCGATAATATCATACAAAACAGATAGATCTTTAAAGAATACGCTTGTCAAATCAATAATCTAACTCTAAGGCTATCATACGAGGCGACCACCAAAGCCCCCGAAGAGTCTGTGCAGGCCTGTGACTCGCTTGTTTTCTCTTTGTAGATAAGTAGCAGCTATGTTTACTTGAAGCGTAGCCAAAACATGAAGCTTGAGTAAAAACGAAAGTACCAACGATCACGAAAAAGCAACAACAACAACAAAACAGCAAAGCAAAACAAAACAAAAAAGTATAAATAACCAAACACTTCACAATGTACCTCCCAGTATATTAAATATAGCGCTACACATATCAAATTCAAGCCCGGTGATCAAGGTACAGCCGACTACCATTGTCCAATTTCGTAATCAGACATAACTCCATGAGAAAGACTGTCACAGAGATAGAAAGAGGAATTAAACTCGCGTGTAAAATGCCTTATAATTATTCAGCACAAATCAAACCGTCTGTACCTTGTTTACATTCAGCTCTTGTAACTCCATCGACTGTTTTCTTTCCTATCGCCCCTGAATTTCCCAGCCATAAAAGGAAGATGTAATAATACACTTAACAAAGTGCAGTTCTCTAACTAACCATACTCATTAACTCATTAATTTAAATTTCTTTCTCGATGCCTTTACCTTTTTTTGGTGCTTTTACACTTTCATTCAACAATTTCGGTTTTTCCGGCTCAATAAAGTCTTTATTGCTCCCAAATATGATTGAAAACTGGTATGGGTGTTAGTTTTAGAGTCAAACTAAAGACAAATGTTGTGAAGCTGTGTTTTATCCCGGTAGGTCAATTCCACCACAGTTTACGACTCTAAAGCGTCAAGCACAAGTATTTCCCCGCAACTTCTCCTTATTAGTCGAAGAGCCTTATTTAAACATCCCATAGCAAGAGTTTAAAGGGATTTGAAAGGTTAGCTTAGCTTGCGATTCACAGTTCTTGATACAAACTAGACATAAGGTCAGTGGAGGGAGGTCGCTCAGATTGTGGCATCTGCCTCCTACAAAACACACCTCTATACAGTTTCTCATGTTTTCAAGACTACTTTCTATCATGTTGCTTGGAGACACTTTGAACAAATCGACGCAATTTCACTACACTTATCAAAAACCTGAGAGATATTTTGGTAGAACGAGCGTAAAGTTGAGGTTGATGCGTGCGACAATACGTGTCTGAGCACCATTTACGGTGGGGCTGTATTCCTTTTAAACTAGAACGATCTCAAACGATATGTCTGGGCGAAATCGTTTCACTTGGCAAAGATTTGCAGTGGATTTTCAAGCTTGTGTCACTTTTAATGACATTACCTTTGAATCCTTCTCGCTGAGAATATTTGCATATTTTTGTATTTTATTGATTATTATTGACACTTCTCGCTGAGAATATCAATCGAGACATTTGGCTGGTTGAAAGCATTACTGCGTGAGTTTTTCTGTATTAAGGCAAAGATTTTGATCACGAAGAAAATCTATCCAATATGTTGAGAATCAAGGTCAGCTCGGCAGAGATAATTTTACCGTTTAAATTACTTAGCCATTCAGTAATTTCAAAAGAGTTTACCTCGCTGTTTCGCTGAACGTTTCACGTCTCTGACGTCGTTAGTACTTGCTAATCTCTTCTGACCGTTCTGAGCAAAATACTGGAAACAGTCTGATTGGATATCGCCAAAGAAGCGAGAGTTTAATTGTGCGCTAATTTATTGAAATTGACAAACTTTGACATCACCATAACATTGTGTTCGTTTATATAAGACGGTTTAAAATTTCATACTGAAAAGCCTGCATTATGGTATCAGCAGTGACACTACCCGGTAATCGCTAAATGTTTTCCCACTCTAAAATAGTAGAGAAACTTCATAAAAAAAAAAGTCAGCTTGGATTGGGTAGTTGAAGGCATTTGGATTCTTTTCACCAAGTTGCAATATATTAATTAGGAAGTGATACCAGCTATGCCCTTCACTTTGTCAACTCGCCCAAACATGGTTCCCATATTGTTAAGAAGCAGGTCCAGGTGTGTGGGATTGCATAAACTACCCCTTGAAAAAGGAGGTATTTGAAACAAGAAGACACTAAGTTTTAAAACATTTCAACCTTCACTCTTAAATTTAATTGCAAGAACAGTTCTTAGAAATGAAGTGAAGATGTCATCATCGCAGTTGTGATTGCGATTTCAGCAATCGCAAATTAAGCCCGAAAATATTTTCGGGGCTTCAACGGAATTCGAACCAGTGGCCTCTGCGTTAACGCTGCTGTGCTCCACCAACTGGCCAATTTATTGAGTTCATCGCACCCGTGAAAGGAATGAAACATATCATATTGCTGAAATCGCAATCACAACTGCGATGATCACATCTTCACTTCATTTGTATGTCCGCAGTTCACATAATATTGAGATGATAACATCTCTAAGCTTCACAAAACCTTCCTTTTTGATATTATGTTTATTTATAGAATACTGACGATTTGCTGATCAAGGTGCTAGTTGTTACAAATTCTCTCATTTCAGACGTCATACTTTGTAAATGGTGCATGGCTATTAAACTCAGACTAAGGCACAAGACATGCTTTATAAATACTTGTTACTTGCACGGTGAGCACGTCGATTAAAGTTGCCCGGAAACAAAAACGTGGCTCCTACATTCTTCTGATAATGAGAAATGAAGACTTTCCATAGGATTTCAGTGATACCTAAAAACAAACAAGCCTTTGTAACTTGATTAAAGATTCGGTTTTAGGCAATTTTAAGCTGCCATCTTCATACTCACTGATTGAGGTCAATCTCTTAATTTTGCTGATATCAGTGCTTACAAAATATTAAGTCACAGAACTTATGCTCAAAGTTATGTCCTTATTCTTATGTATTAAACCATGCAAATTACGACTAAATTGCCCAGGTATAGCAATTAAGCTATAGCATTAAGTTTCACCAAAGTTCAACCATAGCTAAGAACTATGATTCAACTAAACATAAACAAAAACAAAAATAACTAAGCATAATGATCTGGTCAAGTAAAGTAAACTTACGAGATTCACTCGATCGGTTCTTTGTTGCAAACAACATTGCCCAGGTATTGACTTTGATCCAGCAACTTACTTTTTCCAAGTACTTTGCAACAATACAATACAGATATTTTTGTCAATGCGAAGCAATGTTGGTGTTATATCATAGCTTCTTGTTACGTCTTAGGACATCGTTAGTTTGTAATGTGCATGTGGATAGTGTGACACGTGGACAAAAGAGTGTTGTGTGCTGGCGTGGTTTGCTTCTTCTTCCTCTACTACGGTTCCGTTTCCTGGTTATAACATTTCGCGACGAGGATGGGATTGAAGTTACTTCGTTTACTTCCTGAGTTACTTGCACACCGCATGATTCCGTCTAACATTGTTGCGTTGTTTCGTGTTTTCACCCATGTGGTAGTTGTCGTCATGGCTTGGCCGCTGTTGGGTGGTATTGGATAATTTGATCCTTTGACCGAGACATAGTGTTTTCACCCATGTGGTAGTTGTCGTCATGGCTTGGCCGCTGTTGGGTGGTATTGGATAATTTGATCCTTTGACCAAGACATATACATTTTATTCGGAAAGACTCGATCGGTTCTTTGTTGCAAACAACATTGGAAGTTATCCCGAATGTGCATCGGAAGCAGTTATCGCTGCGGCAGAAAGAAAAAAAAAAGGTGGTCGTAGTGATTTCTGTGATCGGCAAAAAGGCCTTCGTCATTTGTTTAGTCCGCGGAATCCGAAAGACAAAACATTCCAGCAGCTATCTGAGTTACTACAGCAGCATTTTAAACCTAAACGATTGGAGGTTGCAAAATCCTGTAGATTCCATCGTTGCTTTAAAGAAGAAAATGAAACCGTCTCTGTTTACAGCTCCTGCTTAAGACATCTGGCGTCGACTTGTAATTACGGGGAATTCCTGAACCGTTCTCTTCGAGACCAGCTCGTGTGCGGCATTCGAAACCCAGCTACCTCTAAAAGCTCCTAAGCGAAGATCCCACTTTTCTACAAACCCTGGAAGTGGCTATAGCGGATGAAATGGCGGCGAAGTAGAGCGTACAACTTCAGCAGCAACTGCCCCATATCCAATCCTTAAATTCTGTTTCCAAGAATTCTACTGTTTCATCGTCCTCATCTGTAGATTCCGTTTCCAAGAATTCTGCAGTCTCGTCGTCCTCTGGCGGGAATTCTCGCGTACCTAGGCCAAGGTGTTCGTCGAAATTCGCCCTCGCCTTCCCAGTCAAATTCGTACACTTGTTTTTCATGTGGAAATGCTGGCCAAGTGCAATCCACATGCAAATTTAGAAATGCTACATGTCACAACTGTAACATGAGAGGACATATTGCAGGAAGAATGGAGTAAATGCTGTGTGTGCAGGGTGCGAGTATGTGAAGGTTGAATATTCAGGATTACAACACTCCGTGCCATTGCTAGTGGTACAAGAGGGTACTTCTGCTTTATTGGGACGAAACGTATCCATGGATTAAAAACTTGATTGGAAAAACTTACCAGGGTTGAATCATATTGAGCCTATGTTCCCCTCCGCCTCTGCACCTCAAGGAAATGCTACATTGGATTCTGTTCTACAGCAATGTGAAGAATTATTTCAGCCCAAGCTCGGATGCTACACTGGTGAGCCTGTTGATTTAAATGAAAGTAAAGCGGCCAAATTCCACAAAGCAAGAGCTGTACCTTTGCTTTGCAATCGAAAGTGGAAAGAACTTGCTGAAAATGGGAAAAGGCGGTGTGATTGAACGTGTTATATCTGCTGTTAGTGCGGCGCCCATCGTGGGTGATGGCAGGAAGGGGAATGAAGACGTTTGTGTCTGCGGAGATTTTAGTGTGACACACAATGCATATGCGGATGTGGAAACGTACCCTGGGCCTCAGATAGAAGACATGCATTCAGCATTAAGGGGGCAAATTTCTAAAAAAAATGAGTCACTTACCTTGGTCATAAGATTGACGGAGAAGGCCTACATCCTACTGAGGATCAATTTGCCGCCATTTATGATGTCCCTAGACCTAAGGATGTCACAGCGTTGAAGTTTTTTCTGGGACTTATCATGTTTTATTCACGATTTATGCTACATCATTCTGTTATACTTGCACCTCTACAGAACCTGTTAAAGGAGGATACTCTACGGAAGTGACCCAAAGTAGAAGAAGATGCATTTGTCGTTGCAAAGGAGCGGATACTGAATTCACAAACACTGGTGCATTACGATCACACGTTACCTCTCTATCTTTAATGTGATACTTCATCTCATGGTGCTGGTGCTGTCCTGTCTAGATATCATAAAATGAATGGGTAATTTCGACCCATGGCCTTTGCTTCATGTACTCTGACTTCTGCTCTGAAAAATTACTTCCCAAAAGAAAAGGAGGCATTCAGCATTATTTTTTAATTGAGACGACTCCGCCAGAATCTGTATGGTCGCAAATTCATAATTTTAACAGATCATCAATTCCTGCTCTCTCTGTTTGTACATGCTGCAGCTCGACTTCAAAGGTGGACACTGATCCTTGCATCATACAACTACAACATGGACTATCACACCACTTCAGCACATGCTGATGCAGGCATCATGTAGCGTGTTCCTTTACCTCAGACCTGGTCCCCAAAATGTGAACATGTTGATTGCTATTTCTAGGAGCCAGAAGTTGGGACCACTTTGACCAGTCAGATGATCCAGAAGGAGACTCGGGTGGATCCAGTTTTATCCCAAGGGTATACGGTTTTATCATAGGCGGGTGGTCGAGTGTGGTGGATCCTGCCTTTGCACCATTTAAGGGCAAACGCGACAAATTGACCACCCAACAAGACTGCATATTATGGGGCACTCGTGTTGTTCGTCCTTCTTCCCTTCAAGAGAAGGTCTTACATCAATTACTAGACACTCATCCTGGGATATCTAGAACGAAAGCCTTGGCAAGAGCTTATGTTTGGAGACCTAATATTGATTTTCACGTTGAGAGAACTGCTCCTTCCTGTAGCACTTGCCAGTCGATGAGGTCTGCTCCTTCTATACAGCTCATAGTCATCCCTGGATTTTCCCAGCACGACCGTGGTCCCGCACTCATGTGGACCTTGCTGGTCCATTTTCTGGTTGTATGTACATGGTTGTTGATGCCTTCAGTAAATTCCAAAGGTTTGATAAGATGACACATACTGCAACCCACACAACCATCGCAGCATAACGTGGTATCTTCAGTAGACATGGACTTCCTAAAATACTTGTTTCTGACAATGGTGCCTGGTTCACCTCGAGGGACTTTGAACAATTGTGTTCAAACAATGGCATACTGCATCGAACTTCAGCGGCCTATAAACCGTCAACCAATGGCCGGGCTGAGCGTGTTGTCCAAATTTTGAAATCAGCAATCAAACAAGCTCAGCTGACCAACAAAGATGTGTCTGCTGTCATTGCCAAGTACCTATTGGTTTATTGAAACACCCCACACTCTACTACAGGGGAAGCTCTCTCTCTACTGCTAATGGGACAGAGGCTACGTACTCGCCTAGATTTGCTAATCCCTCCAGTTGAAAAGCACATTGAAGATTGTCAGTACAGTTCCATGGTGCATCGCACTGCAAAGAGAGGCCTGCGCCAGTTTCATGCAGGGGATGCGGTTTTGGCACGTTCTTCCGGTAGAGGGGAGAAGTGGATACCTGGAGTTGTCACTGAAGTCCTGGGTTCACGGCAGTACATGGCTGAGGTGTTGAGTAACCTTTGGAAACGACATGTGGACCAAAAGCCTCGCCGATCTGTAGATGATACTCTACCAGCCAACTCTCCAGTGATTCAGCGCCATTTTGTGCCAAATGATATGACGTCGCTGGTGGGACAACCGTGGGAGATTGTTTCTGATTCCTTCATTCAAAGAACTCCAGTTCCTGTTACAGCAGCTTCCGATGAACATCATTTGATGGACTATTGCAAACGTTGCTTTCCTGAAGGCTCTATAACAAGTTTGTCCTGTCCCGTACAAGACAGGGATACTAGTGAACTAGCTTGTTCAAGTTCCATGCCTGCCATTCCTGTTCCAGCTGGTATTGATGATGCCTTGACATTACCACCGGATTCCACCTGGAAAGTTACATTTACTTCAACTTGTACTGGGAAATGTTATCCTGCGAGGACAACTCGTGCTCTTCCAAGCTACTTGAAAGATTACGAACTAAAGTGATAACACTAGGTTCAGTTACTGTTGATATATAGAAACTGTGAGTTGACATTTGAGACTGGGTTCGTTAAAAAGGAAGAGATGTTATATCCCAGCTTCTTGTTACGTCATAGAACATCGTTAGTTTTTAATGCGTATGTGGATGGCGTGACGCGTAGATTAAAGAGTGTCGTGTGTTAGCGTGGTTTGCTAATTTTTGCTCGTTATCTCGGTTCCGTTCCCTGGTTATAACAGTTGAAAGCGAAAAACATTGTTAAGGGCTTTCAAATCCATCCATTTTGAGTATGATATGGTGAATTAGACTATGCTAGGAAACGAGAGCCTAACCATCGCCAAAATTTAAATCAAAATAATAT
>BLFN01000070.1:573693-576193 GCA_014634225.1 Acropora yongei | reverse complement strand
AATAGTTAATTTATAATGTATGTTGAATATTTAATTTATCATGATTATGCTTCGTGTAAGCCTTAGGAATTTGCTGGTACGTGATGCGTTCAAGGTGGTCCCTCTTGAATTGGCCATGTCTAGTAATTTTTGGTTAGTCTTTTATGGGTGGTCTCCTTGAGTGTATCACGTCTAGTAATATTCCACTAAAATGCAAAGTCCAATGGAGAGACAAAACTTTGATATAAATAAGTGTTTATGACTAGTAGTTGGTTAGTTGGAGTTAAGACTAGAGTCAAGAACAAGAATTGATGTAAGTAAGAGCCGATACCTCTCGCTATAGCGGCTAGTCCAACAATATACTTCTCGAATGAAGTAACTTAATGGTTGCAGGATACCAGTCTCCTTTCAGGACAAAATGTTTTAACAGTAGTTCCTCTTTTGGTGTAGGCCGGACAGCCAAATACAAACCAGGCATGCAAACAGACTATTTTTCTTGGTTTTTTTCTTTGTTTTTTTTCTTTCTTTTTTCTCTATTAGAAACTAAGATAGCACATATGGTTCTCTAAAACAAAAATAGAAGATTTTCCTAATCTCTTTTAAAACTCTATACAGGCCTTCTCAAACTACGATGAAACAAAAAATATATAAATAAATAAAAATCGTCGAAAAGGGTAAATTATGCTAGGAAACGGGAGCCCGATCTTTGGTAAAATTTAGTTTACAATAACATCAGTATCTTCTAGTTAACCTCTTGATCTCCTGAATTCAATCCTATTGATAATCCCATGTGTTAATTTATTGTAATAAAAAATATTTATTTTTATACCTTGCTTTGTGTAACTTGAAAATTGCAAGGTTGCAGTGTAGTGATTAAAGCCAAACTTGTGTAATTGTCTTTTTTTGTTGTAACTAATTTTAAAACAACGAAGAGAAGACATAAAGCAATAAACAACAATAGGCTTTCATAAGCTGAGAAATTTTCGAAATGTTTTTATCAAAGACCTAAAACCAACGCTAAACAAACAGTCATCTGTGCAAAATTGTTTCTTTAGACCAGCTTATGAAATAAAATACAGAAAAAGAAAAACAATAAGTAGATAAAAAAAATAATAGCTCGGTCGTCAGATCGGGGTACGAGAAAGCCTTTCGTTCAACGAAGTTTCACGGAATCGTGCTACCTTCTCTGGCTTTTGGAGAAGGAAACCTTAGCGTTGAAAGTAGCGCCCAACAGCCGTGGAATCGATATTTGAGCTCAATTTAATTTGTGGAAAAACACTTTTTTAATCGTCTTTTTTTTTCCAGAAACATTCGACCGTATAGAATTTAAATTGATGACTATTGACTAATGACTAATTGACTAATTGAAGTTTGGTGAAATCTACTCAGATTTACACTTTCTCGAATGTGCATTGCATGCTGTTTTTGAGTAAAACTGTTCACCACCCCACTGGATAGCAGAGGGCTAGAGGATCGTTTCAACGTTCTTTCGTTTTCCTTCAAAAAAATTACTTGGCATTCGATCAATAAAAATACGAAATAAAATTACAAAGTATTGTGAAAACATTGAATTTCATGGACCCATCGTTGTTAAAAAAAAGGTTTTTTTCCCGATATGGCTTATTGCAAACGCATTAAAAACAATTACGTCATTGTGTCCAGAGTGGAATAACTGATGCAGGAAAAGGAAATGTCGACATCCAAATTAATCCATCCGGAAAAGGCAGGCAAAATTCTCGCTCTAATCGTGAATACTACACGTTGCTCGTATGTGATTAGTTTAAATGCCATGTATTTTATACTCATTGGCTTCCTATCATGTAATCGAAAAGTTTGTACGTAATCAGATAGTTTGTAATCGGACAGTCTGTAATTATAATCGGACAGTTAAATAAACCAACCTTTATTAAAACTACTTTTTAAATGAACCAGTCAAACTTCAATGCGATCACCATAGCAACGACACATCCTCGCAAAGTACAATATTTATGACTAACTGGTAACAGGACTTCATGTCGTCCAATCCTGTCTGTCATCGTCCTTTCGATTAACAAATCGGGGAGCAACTTCAGAATACCCGGCCACCCGCGCCCTCCTTAATCTGCTGCTACCGCGGTCTTGCAGTCCCGTAGTCGATGAATAAGGAATGAAGTAATTGTTGAAATGAACTGCTACCGCGGTCTGCAGTCCCGTAGTAGATGAATAAGCAATGAACTAAGCGTTAAAATGAAGTGCTACCGCGGTCCGCAGTCCCGTAGTCGTTGAATAAGCAATGACTAAGTGTTGAAATGAGGTGCTACCGTGGTCCGCAGTCCTGCAGTGGATGAGTAGGTAATGAAGTAAGCTCTAAACTGAAGTGCTAGCGTTGTCCTAGTTTCGGATAAAAGAACGTAGTTTATTCATGTGTAGCGCGAGTAAATAAACGAGTAAGGTACACAGTTGAGTGGTTCGAGGAGTCCTTTACTTATTTTGGTTTCGTAAATGTATCTGGAAATATTTGGCGGTACATGCATTGCGATGA
>BLFN01000070.1:509279-511779 GCA_014634225.1 Acropora yongei | reverse complement strand
ATAAATAAGCCAGAAATCCAACGATTTTGCTTGAGCTGCCTTGAACTCAACGCTGTATAATCACTGAGCAATTATTGCACGAGGCTGAGTATGATATGAAGAGTTATGCAGATCGAGGGGGTTATCCGCCAAGGCCGAAGGCTTGAGCCCGGTGGATAACACCCTCCGAGATCTGCATATCTTCATATCATACGAAAGCGGTGTTCAATAATTGTTTAATTATTCATTTAAAATATTTACACAGTAAACCAAAACGGTAACTAAAAATAATATAGTGAATGATATTAAACCTACTGTAGATCATTTACTCGAAAAGTGCCAAAATTACGCTTTCTGTTTGTGTTGCGGTCGGTAAATTCGTTTGCGATGTCAATGGTGGAAAGCCTGTACGTTCTTTCTTTGTGTATGTTTAAAACTGTCAGGTTACTAAATCGTTCCTGGTTTACATAATCATAAATTAACCAGCTTACATAACGTGATAACTTCAGTCTTTTATCATTTCCCGTTGTGGATTGGGTAGCTCTTTAATTTTTACTATGATGTCATCAAAACAAAAATAATCACCATCCTTCCGCAGCAATTATAAAATTTCCATCAGGGCGGTTAACACTGAAATATTAGCATCATCGTTGTACAGTTTTTCCATAAACTTTAGCTCTTAGGATTTGCCCTGCGAATTGAGGGTCTGACTAGGAGAGACTCCACCTTTACATAGGTATCAAAGCTTGGCTGGTCAAACCGCTGGTCAGTAGCGTTCATCATCAAGTCAATAGCTTCAAAGTATATTCGCCTGTAATAGTCTTCTGCGGTCACACGATACTTAAGCTGAGTGAGTGTACATGACAGTTAGTCAGGTACATTGTAAAACCCCAGGAAATCTTCGTGGGCCTCTAACTCTTTGTCAACCCATCGAATGCAGATGGTTAGTTGTTCATTGTTACTGATATCTGTGTACTCGTCACATATGATTGAGAAAAAGCCACCCCTGATTTTCAATACCAGATCACGGATGACATGATTCGCCAAGATGACAATTATTTCATTTTGAATATCGTGTGAGGTGTATCTGTCTTTTTTCCTTTCTAACTACTTTAAAAGAAAAGGCTGGTCTTTCCCTCTTAGTTTAAGTAACTGAATAAAGTTTGATTCATCATCGGTACCCCCCTGCATAGCCTGTCCTTGCCGGGCAATTTAATGACTTTGATCAAGCATGTACGGTTAGGCTCCACACATTTCCGCAAGTTCTGGAAAGGTTTGTTTCATAGTCAATGGCTATTTTGTGGCATTCAGACACTTGATGCTCCTTGAATTACGCCAATGCCTTTTTCCAGTTTGAAAACCCTTTAGAAATAAAGCTGGCTTACAGAGTCAAAAGCTTTCTGAAAATCAATTATAGTTACTGATTAACTCTACATAAGTTGCCTAATTTTGTGTAATCCACAATGTCACCTATAGAGCATATGGCATTAAAAATAATTTATGACCTCATTTTGAGTGCACTGATCTGCACTGATTAAATCTGGAATAACATTTTCAAATTGTAAAGTTATGTCTATCATTAATATTCATACCAGTTGGTATAACAACATTGCCTTCAGAAAAAGTGTATATCCAGTAACTTTGATACTGTCTCATTTTTAACTTTTAGTACTTCCTGCTGTAGAGAATTCAATTCTCTAATTAGTCAGCACAATAAAATTAATATCTTTCAAAATATTCCCTATTTTATATAAATGACATCTCCTTTCTTTCGCTTTTCTTTTCTCATATTTAAATGTCATCTTTTTATGTATATTCAATTTAAATCTTACATTTACTTGACATAATTATTGTTGAATTCTATAAGTGTTAAGGGTTTACTTTAATAATAAAATCAATGTAATTTACAGTATGCTGTTACAAGGTGACTAGAATTCAATTTCATTTCATTGAAAATGGCAATGCAACACAAAAAAATGAAGTTATGATAAAGTAAGTTGGTAGAATAATTATTTAAGCATAGCTAAATAATAACAAAATTCATGTTGTGGTGGCACTACAGACATAATTATTTGAGGTGATTATATTTTTTGGTTATTCATAAAAAGTTGCAAATTAGTATTGAATTGTTTAGGTTTCATCTTTGATCCAGCCATTAACTTAGTTTTTCCAAGTCTAATTAGTCACTACAGAAACATTTAGTTTCACCAAAATTCAACCATAGTCAATAACTTATAAAGATTCAAATAGACATTAACTATGGTATGGTTGCCGAGATGTTGTAGTTATATTCAATAACGAGAATTTTGTATTAAATAATTTGTTGTTAGTATCCATGTAATACCGGTAACCTAAAATTTTTTTTACTGCTTTGCATTTGTATTCAATAAACCAAAAATTATATTCAGTGCTTTGCATTTGTATTCAATAAACCAAAATTATATTCAGTGCTTTGCATTTGTAGTTAATAAACCAAAATTATATTCAGTGCTTTGCATTTGTAGTTAATAAACCAAAATTA
>BLFN01000070.1:424021-427748 GCA_014634225.1 Acropora yongei | reverse complement strand
AAAAAAAAAAAAAAAAAAAAAAACCTTCGTTAGGTGGCCACGGTCAGGCGCGTCGTACTGTAAAAGCAGTTAAAAGATGCTGTGAATTGCTTTACAATTATGGCGCTAGTTCAAAATGTGATCACAAATCAAATAAGCTATGATATCGCACTAATGAACGCAATTTTTTGCAATTTCGTAGGGAAGCCTGAAAAATTCAGAACTTCAACGCGCTTTGAACCCGTGACCTCGCGATGAAGCCACTGACGTTGGGGACTGGTCATTTGTGGGTTCTAATGAGACCGTGAGGAATGAATGAATGATGAAATGATATATGAGCTATACCATATATCAAGTTGAAATCAATGAAGCTATGATTCTCGCCGTTATAAGTGCAATTTTTCCAATCGCGCGTGGAAGCCTGAAAAAAAGATATGCATGTGTTTAACTGAATTTGTCTTCAGGTATCAGTTTGCGATCGATCATAGAATCCAAGGGAATCAACCGCTGTATTCATGTAATCATGATTTTTAGTCAAGCCGAGTTTTGTTGACAGATAAACGACAAAACATGCCTCGAGGTTGGTATTGTTGCTAATAAGTCAAGACTGATTCTCGCCTCTGCAAAATGTTGGCGTGCTGAATTTAATTTAAGTTCAATCTTGGACATATTAAATGCTCTTTTATAGGAGTTGCCGAAAATCAATATTGTTGAATAGTTAATTTATAATGTATGTTGAATAGTTAATTTATCAAGTGTTTATGACTAGTAGTTGGTTAGTTGGAGTTAAGACTAAAGTCAAGAACAAGAATTGATGTAAGTAAGAGCCCGATACCTCTCGCTATAGTGGCTAGTCCAACAATATATTTCTCGAATGAAGTAACTTAATTAATGGTTGCAGGATACCAGTCTCCTTTCAGGACATAATGTTTTAAAAGTATAGTTCCTCTTTTGGTGTAGACCGGACAGCCAAATACAAACAGACTATTTTTCTTTGTTTTTTTCTTTATCTTTTTCTTTCTTTTTTCTCTATTAGAAAGATAGCACATATGGTTCTCTAAAACAAAAATAGAAGATTTTCCTAATCTCTTTTAAAACTCTATACAGGCCTCCTCAAACTACGATGAAACAAAAATATATAAATAAATAAAAATCGTCTAAAAGGGTAAATTATGCGAGGAAACGGGAGCCTGATCTTTGGTAAAATTTAGTTTACAATAACATCAGTATCTTCTAGTTAACCTCTTGACCTCCTGAGTTCAATCCTATTGATAATCCCATGTCTTAATTTATTGTAATAAAAATTATTTATTTTTATACCTTGCTTTGTGTAACTTGAAAATTGCAAGTTTGCAGTGTAGTGTTTAAAGCCAAACTTGTGTAATTCTCTTCTTTCGTTGTAACTAACATTAATTTTAAAATAACGAAGAGGAGACATAAAGCAATAAACAACAATAGGCTTTCATAAGCTGAGAAATTTGATTGTCTTATTTTCGAAATGTTTTTATCAAAGACCTAAAACCAACGCTAAACAAACAGTCATCTGTGCAAAATTGTTTGTTTAGACCAGCTTATGAAATAAAATACAGAAAAAGAAAAACAATAAATAGATAAAAAAAAAATAGCTCGGTCGTCAGATCGGGGTACGAGAAAGCCTTTCGTTCAACGAAGTTTCACGGAATCGTGCTACCTTCCCTGGCTTTTGGAGAAGGAAACCTGGGCGTTGAAAGTAGCGCCCAACAGCCCTGGAATCGATATTTGAGCTCAATTTAATTTGTGGAAGAACACTCTTTTAATCGTCTTTTTTTTTAGAAACATTTGACCCTATAGAATTTAAATTGATGACTAGCAACTGAAATTTGGTGAAATCTACTCAGATTTACACTTTCTCGAATGTGCATTGCATGCTGTTTTTGAGTAAAACTGTTCACCACCCCACTGGATAGCAGAGGGCTAGAGGATCGTTTCCACGTTCTTTTTTGGGTCAGAAAAAGGTTACTTGGCAGTCGATCAATAAAAATACAAAAAAAAATTACAAAGTATTGTGAAAACATTGAATTTCATGGACCCGGCCATCGTTGTTAAAGAAAAAAAGGTTTTTTTTCCCGATATGGCTCATTGCAAACGCATTAAAAACAATTACGTCATTGTGTCCAGATACATGCAATTGAGTGGAATAACTGATGCAGGAAAAGGAAATCACGATATCCAAATTGATCCATCCGGAAAAGGCAGGCAAAATTCTCGCTCTAATCGTGAATACTACACGTTGCTCGTATGTGATTAGTTTAAATGCCAAGCAACGACACATCCTCGCAAAGTACAATATTTATGACTAACTGGTAACAGGACTTCGTGTCCTCCAATCCTGTCTGTTATCGTCCTTTCGATTAACAAATCGGGGAGCAACTTCAGAATACCCGGCCACCCACGCCCTCCTTAATCTGCTGCTACCGCGGTCCGCAGTCCCGTAGTCGATGAATAAGGAATGAAGTAATTGTTGAAATGAACTGCTACCGCGGTTTGCAGTCCCGTAGTCGATGAATAAGC
The DNA here is from genome assembly GCA_014634225.1 of Acropora yongei. NCBI lineage: Eukaryota > Metazoa > Cnidaria > Anthozoa > Scleractinia > Acroporidae > Acropora > Acropora yongei. Next base: position 425,219 of record BLFN01000070.1, on the reverse strand, counting down.
AATGAACTAAGCGTTAAAATGAAGTGCTACTGCAGTCAGCAGTCCCGTAGTCGTTGAATAAGCAATGAGTAAGTGTTGAAATGAGATGCTACCGCGGTCCGCCGTCCCGCAGTGGATGAGTAAGTAATGAAGTAAGCTCTAAACTGAAGTGCTACCGTTGTCCTAGTTTCGGATAAAAAAACGAAGTATATTCATGTGTAGCGCGAGTAAATAAACGAGTAAGGTACACAGTTTAGTGGTTCGAGGAGTCCTTTACTTATTTTAGTTTCGTAAATGTATCTGGAAATATTTGGCGGTACGTGCATTGCGATGAACTAAGACTTGTTTCAAGTATCTTTGAATGATGTAAAGAAAGTGTATGCCACCAGAACTACATAGCTTTCACTTTTCAAAGCCGGTTACGAAATATTCACTCATGTCTGTGATGAAAGAACGCATTTTGTTTATGTGGTGGGCGCTAGTTTCGAGTAATGGATAAAAAGAACGAGGTATATTCATGTGTAGAGCGAGTTAATAAACGAATAAGGTAGACAGTTTAGTGGTTCGGGGAGTCATTTACTTACGTTAGTTTCGTAAATGTATGAAAATTATTCGACAGCGGGACTGCCGTAGCTAGGACCAACAAGGTCAACATCAACGCGTTCGATGCAAGCGGCATATTTCGTGGTCATGTTTATACAAGTATATTATGTAAATTACGTCGACTGCGGATCGCGGTAGCACTAGATTTAAGGAGGGCGTGGGTGGCCGGGTATTAAAGTATTAAAGTAGTAAAGTTTAGCCCAGATCGGACTCCCGCTTCGCGGTCGTCCGATTTTGTCAATGACTAGAAGGATTACAGGTCGAATTGGACTCCACTCAGTCCGATTACCATTACAAATACATCTATATCTGTCGACGTGACTTGATGTTATGAAAACGATGAATGTAATCTACTCCACAAGTTATCCACTGGGGTATATATGTTTTTCATTTCTTCTGTTCTGCCCATGCTGATGGAAAAGCAGATTAAATAAATTTGACAGGAGAGTTTCAACCGATTCAACTGACTACCATCTAGAGACATAAGTTTCTTGTTCGTTCACTCACTATTCTTAACAAATCGAAATAATTCTTGGTATATCGCGGTAATTTCTGCCTTAATTTTCATAATTCAGAAGTTTAGAGGCGGATATCGACTGTCATCGTTATATAAAAT
>BLFN01000070.1:243822-250141 GCA_014634225.1 Acropora yongei | reverse complement strand
TTAACTGTCTATATATATATATATATATATATAAGTAGTCTTGGTTATAGTCTATCCTTGCGGTATAGTGGTAGAGCGTGGTATATCTGAAAAATGGACTAGTCAATAAGACAACTTTTTCTGTGACTGAAAATCACGCTTACGCGATCATCAGACAGACTTAGTCTGTTATTTCGGATACTGTGGCAAAAGAACGTTGGTAACTCCAAGTGGTGACAGACAAAGAGGACACGCATTACGAAATTTGAAAATCATTCTGTTTATGCATATGCGTACAATGTAACATAACCAGATGAACATGCAGTAAACATAACATACAACCTTAATCGGTAACATACACAGTGATTAATACAATACAGTACTAAATACAGTATATTTTGACGGTACTCCTTAAGATCGCTTTGTAAGTTGTCGACGGAAAGTGATGCTTGAAATGAACATTAAATAGAACAGCCACCACAATGATTTATTATTGTTTGGGGGTATTTTTTCAAATTGCCGTTACTTTCGGGGACGGGGAAGGAGGGGGCGTTACTTTCGGAATTTAATAGGATGGCGAAAATTAACATTGCTTTCGGGCAGCTGTTACTTTCGGGGGGACAGTTACTTTCGGAATTCCACGATAGATAGATAGATAGATAGATAGATACACAGACAAGTAGAAACCCAAATGAAGCTTTTTCAGTGGGGCTTTCCTCCTGGAAACATCAAAATTCAAAATTCAGGGCAAACAGGGAGATGCGCAGGCTTAATGCACGCAACAACGAATTTGGCGAAATTGTCAAACAAGGCACAAGAAAAGAGGGCACCCTTTGCAAGTGGCGAATATGGGAAATTTGATGAATGTGGCTAATGTGGCGAACTCGCCAAATTCGTCAGAAAGTAATAAGGCAACAACAAGAACATTGAGTTTTATTTGGATGACTATATAACAATACAGCATTGCAAAATCGTCTGAAGCATGATAATTTTCAATTGTCTCTTGGACAGAAGGACTCATGAACCAAAATTTTGAAAATGTGTTAATTAGCGATAAGTGTCAAGATAGGCAGGAGTCGCACTGTGGCCTTACCTTTTTTTTTCACGTCGCGTCATAACTTGTCACGCAAATATGTCGCGACATTTACACCACGGGCGGAGGTCGCACGTTTGTAGAGAAAAATTTGAATAGCTGTGCCCACGTGTTGTCTTTGCCGAATTGCCAAAATCTAATTTTTGTTGGTATTTCAGATTTGATTGACGCTGTGACAGAAGAAAAACAAAAATGGCCATTAGACAAGATATGACCTGCCTCGAGGTAGGACATCGGTTCTCTTTATCTTTAGGTCCTCCGAACATAGTTATGTCTGGTCGCGACAAAAGGGTTACTCTTGTTGCAAGCACGCGATTTTAATGCCTTTTTTCAGGGTGTTACTAAACAGAGTAACGAGAGGATGCCTTATATACCGAGCCAGGATTCGAGCCAGGAGTCGAGCGAGAACTTCGAGCCAGGACTCGCTTTCACGCCATTTTCAACTAAAACTATTGTCAATGGTAAATAGCCACAATCTCGTTTTCCGGCCCATGAAGGGAAATTTTCCCTGTCTCCCTCTAGTTCGCCCAAAGGAAGACCTACTATCTCCTTTCAATGTTTGCAAGCAAACACATCACAAGTTGCCGGTTTTCTAACTTGTTCGTTATCCACATATATGACTGTAGACATTAATTTGTAAATGTCAAGGGAATTCAACTGTAATTTTAGCTTTGTGGCTGAGGAAATTTTCGAGCTTGGCCTATACTAGAAAATCTCGATGCTTCAAGACTTAAAAAAAGCCGTACTCCGACTCGGCGTACTCGTGTCAACTCTAATAGAATAATTTCTACAAAAATTCAAGTTGGAACCCTATGAGAGTATATTTGTTCAGAAATGCGAAGCCGCATTGTAAATGATGTTTTGCTTTTGTTGTTAGCGAATTATCTTCGGCATACTATATTTAAGAAAACCTCGAATCAGGGGCACGCTCGTTCAAAAAACTTAGCAGGGAGTCAAAATTAATGAATAATCAATACATTTAACATCCACTGAAATGATTATTGAAACCTCCTGAGAGTATTTCAGCATTTCGATCTACGATCTGAAACACCAAGTGAGTTTTTATAATTACGATGTTAATGTTTTAGTTTTACACAAATTGGAAAGTTTTGTGCAACTCACGGGCACGATTTTTCAAAAACTACATACCCGCCATCAAGAAATTCTTCCCGTTTTTCTCCAAAATGATTTCCATTTGAACCTGCTGAGATGTCGGTGTAGAAATACCAAGCGTTTTTTGGCCTCAACAATAGCCTGCGTAGCCGGCGCGAGGAGAGGGGATTGGGGAGAGAAGGGGAGGGAGCGCCTGCAGCGAAACCCCCACATTCCACATTCCTCCTCCCTCGTTAACATTCAAAACTGTCATGAGCTGTCACGAGCAATAAACCAATAAAAACACGTCGTTTAATTGCGCGCGAAAATTTGTTCGAATGGAATGTTTGGCACTGCGGATTATATATGAGAAAAATGGCCGTATTGTTAGTAAAAGTTATAAGTTTTGGTATTAATGTCCTGTGAACAACGCCGCGTTAAGAGAGGAAGAAAACCAATCGCAAACAACTCAAATCGCTTCTGCCGCGTTTCCAAATGGAATTTGTAACTAAAACTTGGAAATTGCTCGCAAGCATGCGAAAACCTCTTCTTCGAGGGAAGGAGGCCGCGGAGTTATCCTGGCGACGCTTGTCGAAAAAGTTTACAGTAAACCGATCGCTAGAGTTTAAGGGTTATCAGAAGTGGTGTGCGGATGGAAAATAAGATCCTTACTGGCTCTTCATGAATCAGTAAAACTGGTATTTGAAGAGGTTTCGCCAGCTAATGAGACTAATGTTGAAACTCCTCCTGCTGCGCCTGCAACTGGAAGTTCCAAAAGAAAAGCTCTCGAGGTTATCACAATCAACACAGGAGCAGTCCATCAAATCGAAAGGTTGGCAGAACAAGCTCCCCATCGATAAAATCTGAGAAATGTCTACAATTTCCTCTCAAAGAGAGGGAAAATCTTGCCATGGTCAATGCATTTAACGTTGTCGGTTGATGACTTGAACAACGTCCAAAGTCAAAGTTCTGATTTGGAAGTTGTTATTGCCTACCCAAATGGCAATGTTGTGATTCAGAACAACTTGGATTCAGGAAGAAAGGGCATCATAAGAAATATGGGTGTCTAGAAAACCCGAATAGCGAATAGTACGAATAGAGCGAATTGCCTCGAATAGTGGTGAATAGCGGCGAATAGTGGCAAATCGTAGCAAATAGGACACTCCACAACTCTTCAGATGATGCTATTAGCAAAGTGGAATCTTGCATTGAAACTGTAAGGAGTAAAATGGGTGAAATCAGTGTAAATGAAGATTTCTACTGTAAAGTAGAGATTCAAATAATTTTGATTGAGACCAACATCATAACTTGGCCACTTATTTCAGACTAGTGGCAGACAATGTTGACCACAATGTCTATGCAAGAATTCAGACTAAAGATGACAACCATAAGTCACTTCATTGAACCCAACACTATGCAATGGAAGAGAAGGTCACTAATCCAATGCATGAATCTACCAAACCACAAAAGTCTGTAAGTGACCTACAGTTAATAGAGCTACTCCCTTTGAAGAATGTTCAGGAGAACCTTACTTGGCAGTGGTTTATTTTGGTGAGCAGGGTTATCACAACCTACTTAAAACCATTCCAACAATTTGCTCAGAATGTCATACGTCATATTCCACATATTTATTCCAAGGAAATGGAGAGGAAATCTAAAATAGTAAGTACAGTATGAATCTAGAATAATATTGGTAGCTAAAAATTTGGGTGTTGATGAAACTGATGGGTAGCTATTTAATGCAAAGTGAATGCAATATTAGATAATTACAGCTTTCAAAGTTCCATGGTTGCAGGGTTCCTTTTTTCCCACTCATACTCAGAAATTTGTTTGTCAATGCAGAGCTGGAAATAACAGTCGGTCACCGGACATTGTCCGACCAAATTTCGAGAATGTCCGGCCAATTCCTCATTATGATCGGACACGATGACCGAACATCTCGCCAGCACATCTTGAGTTATCTTCTTCAAGGTGTTGTCAGTCAATAAATTATGTCCGGTTTAATTTGTAACATGGCCGACCAAAAGAAAGATTTGAAAGGACATATGTCCTGTGAATAAAGAGAAATTATTTCCAGCACTGCAATGGTTTGTCAATGACAATTTTTGTACCTTTTGTTTCCTTTTTGTGATTTTTTCCACAAGATGGCTAAACAATCAGAATATGCAGATACCAATTGAACCCAGGCATACATAAAAAGGGCATAATTTATGTTGTTCATTAAAATCAGTCTTAATATGTTTATTTCAATCTAGTTTATTGGTAAATTCTAACAATGGTATTTTAACAGGCCTATCTGCGCATGGAATTTTTCAACCCTAACGTGGCTGCTGAAATGGCACAGATATTAAAAAAAAATACCTAGAAAAGTATGTTCCTTGCTTTGGTGGTGAAGTTCTCTCTAAATTACCTGTGCATGGCAATCAGTTGTTCGAGGAGAGAGGAAGAAACGTTCTGTTGACTTTCAGGGATGGAGAAGACCCATATGATAGATTGGAGGGCCTATGTACAGAGCATGCTGACTGACATGCTAAGGTAACATTGAACAAGGTGATCAGTATTTGTAAGAGCATTCTTTCGACTTACATAAAAAGCAATGTAGCATAACTTACTTTTTGCAAATACATGAATTACCTTTCTATTGTATTATATTTTGATTTTTAGAAATGAATACAACAGAATATAATACTATAATGTGCACCTGAGCATCATTCCAAATGAACCCACTTTCCATTGAAGTTAATATTAATTATAATATTAATATCACTTCTTATTTTTTCCCTTTGTTGTTCAGTTTTGTTTACTCAAAAGTTAATATTGATACTGATCAGTTCAGTGTGAATTTGACTGTTTTGTAAAGGAAGACTCAGTTGCTGAGATTGGCACATCAAGAGCTAGCATGAATAGGACTGCAAAAACAAATGCCTCAAAAGGTGTTCACAATCACTATAATGAATACAAGGATTTCCACACAAGAGAAATCGAGGCACATATTTGTGTGTCATTTATGCACATGTGCAGCATGTCAGAAATGGATTGTAAGTCACAGTTTTTAGTATGAATAGTTAGTTTGTCATCACCAAAACAGCCTTTCTTCCTTTTCCCCACCTTATTCTCCCAAAAATTACATTAATGTTTTGTTGGGTTTTCCACATGTATGTGGCAATGAGATAACAGCAGGCTGATGATGAAAAATTGTTCTCATCCAGTGACAGCTCCACCATCAGTCACATTCCCCCGAGGTAGGGGCAAGCAAGCAACAGAGAATCACATGGCTAATACAACTGTGTAAGAGACATGTTAAGAAGTATTTTATGTTACCTGAAATGACGACCATCATCAATCAAACAGATAAGCTTTCACAATGTACCAATCAGAGACACCCATGTAGAATGGAAGGATGTCAAAAGAGCAGTAATGCGATAGATGTATGTATCCTATGCTATTCTACATCTATGTGAGGTCTCAAAATTAATGACACCTGTAACTTAAATGTGTTTGATTTTTAATTTACAGGTATGAAGTTGCAGACCATAATTTAAAGCTACAAATTTTCATGGAGGACAAAAGGGATGAGTATGGGCATTACTACTGCAGGTTCAATTGTGGAATTGGAATGATGTACAGTACTAAGGCTATCAGAAACAGGTAATGCAATTGTACTGCAATGTTCGTAAGTCAAATCTGAGATTTCATTTTGGATGCCCAAGGATATAAAATCAAAGTGGCTTTCTTTTTCTTTATTCACCTTTCCTATATTGTTGAAAACCTCAACAACAAGTTGCAACGGCTATGAGACTACCTGCTCAACAAAAGCACTTGTACTTCTTTCAACTTTGTGGAAATAGCGCAAGAGTGACTCTTAACAATCATACAAAGTGAGTATGGTATCATATCAGAGGTATTTTATTGATCCACATTACACAGATGAGTACTGAAGACTCGTTTAAACGTGAACGTGAGTGTACCGAAATGTTCATTTCTCAGTATTCGCCATAAATTAAACCATCTTTACCTTTCGGTACAAGTTTCAACAGTGTGTGACTCATCCACTACGATTAACGAATTCTACCTCTTGGTGTAATGGTGATTTGTGGTTTTTCAAGACTTCTTGGAAGTTGGAATTTGTGCTTGCCACTTCTTCAGCACTAGCGA
>BLFN01000070.1:229679-231142 GCA_014634225.1 Acropora yongei | reverse complement strand
TCAAAACCTTACTAATCCCCCACCCCACGGGCGAAACTGATGCGACAAAAAACAACAAATCCCCTACCCCCTCGGACACAAAAAGGTGCCAAAACCCTTAGCAACCCCCATCAATGCCCCATACTTCCCCGGGGTGGGGGGGGTGGGGGTTTCAATTGACAGGTGCATAACACGGCCTTTTTTCTCTCTCGTCGCTTCTTGCATTAATTACTTATTCAGTTTGTGTATAAAAATGCGGGACGAACAAATTGGAGTTGACAAAATATATTTTTCTTTGACGAGCAATCATCGATAAGAAGGACATTTAGGCTTAACGTCGTTTTTGTTTCGTTTAGTCTATTCGGTCTTGCAATGTAGTTTTAGAATCTTGAATTCAGAGTTGGAAAATATAGTTCATTCTCGTAAACATCTCTTATCGTGAAATCTCAGTCTCTCAATCTAGTAAGAGATGGGTTTCGTTCTCAACTCTATTACCACTTCAGAGGGGACATGTTCTTTCATCGACAGGGATTTTGTCGTACCTACCTGTTTCAACGCGTAGGTTGTGGCAACCTATTCTGAGTTTTACGAGAGTTCTTCAGGGATTTTTCGTGTTGAATCTAGGTAGGCAGAAGGGCTATAAGTCTTTTTGATGAATTGATGATGAAAACTTTACGAGAGTGCTGAAGTTGCTACAAGTTGCTTGATCTTGCTATCATTCAGTGTATTGTAGTTAAAATCATATAAATTGAAATATTCAGACATCTTTAGATTTGAGTATAAAAACTATTTTGGCCACTGTTGTCACAATAGTAAAACACTATGTACAAATATTAATTGAGCTTCAGTAAAGCTCAATTGATATTTGTAGAGATTGTTTTACTATTGAATTATCATCTTGTAGACAGCTTTAAGTAAATGAGAATCTCTTTATTGATATCAACTCCTATGGGATATTTACCAAGTTCGGCTCTACCTGCCATATTTGGCGCTTTATTCTGTTCTTCCAAATATCGTTTACAGAATAGACCGTATTCATAAATGGCGGCTATGTAATTATTCTTTTGTTTTTTATGCTAACCATCCTCAATAGCCTCGTTAACACGAACAAAATTCAAAAGAATTTTTCCTTTAAAGTGAGGCTAGTGAGGATGATAAACACAAAGGCAAAAGAATAATTTCTTGGATGCCATTTATGAATACGGTCCATTGTAAATGAGCTTTTTCGATTGGAGAGCTGTCCCAGGATTTGAAATCCGACTAAAATTTCTCTGTTTTCGTTGGGTGCGAAATTAAACCTCCTCAGGCAACCGTCCTATTTATAAATCTACTCGGAAAAGGGTTGACTCCAAGAGTTTGCTGGAAACTGGGAAATGTAGGCTCCATCTGATGGCCTCCTGGTGGTGTTTGTTCTGGCGTCCACCTCCCCCCCGCCCCCACTTCCCCAATCCCTTCCCTTGTTTTGCTTTTAAACTAATATTACA
>BLFN01000068.1:3211806-3214306 GCA_014634225.1 Acropora yongei | reverse complement strand
TGTATCCATGGATAAGCCACACTCTTGATTTTTGGCTTCAATTTTTTGAAAAAATGTGCGGCTTATACATGGACGTTTACGGTAATTATTTTATTCACCACAGTTATGAAGTGGCAGGGGAGAGGAATAGAACTTTGGTTCCAATTGACACCTAACCCCTGTACAATAAGGGTGAAACTTACAAAGGACAGCTGCAACATTGGGTTCACCCTACTGGTTTCAAATAGTGCATGGGTTCCTTAATGTCCCTCAGTGAACTTGAGAACATGGAAGATATTTTGTGAGATGGAACCTATACTTTATAATCCTCATCCAAGAACACTTGAATTAAGTATAACCAATTATTTTGCAGATGTAATTACAAAGGCAGCTCTCAGTTATTTGAAGACTGTGATTGTTGGTCCATCCAGGGTTTGAACCCATGCCATCCCACACACTAGTCCGATACTCAATCATCTGAGCTAACCAGCCAGCAGCTACAGATCAGAAAGGGCAAAAACATTAATTTAGCTTAAGTACACCCTGTTAAACGACAATGAGCAGATATCTGTAATGGGTAACCTTATTGCCTCTTTATTAATTTTTACATTGCTATCACAATAATGGGTTTTAAAGAAAGAATAAAATGCTTTAGGTCTCTTGAGGTGAAAAATTGTCACCAGTTGGCAGTGCATTTTGACAAATAATAATTTATCATTTTGACATTTTTAATTATTATTAACGTACATTTTGTCAAACAAAAACTCATCAACATGTACTCTGTTAAACCAGAGATATTCCCAACTACTTATGTACAGTTTTGTGGGCTAAAACATTCCTCAATGAAAAGGAAAATGAGATCAAAGAGGAGAACAGGAGTAGTCAAATTGGCACCTCTCCTGTCTTCGTTTTAAATTCCGCTGCCTCTTAAAATCCTTTAAGCAAGTCAGCTATGAGGAAATCCTCTTTTTTTGCATTATTAACTCCTCTTAAGAGATGTCATTCAGTTATCAGTGCTCTGATAACTAGAGGTGCAATACATGAAGTTTCTATGTACTAATTCCAACAAATTTCAGAGATTTATGGCTTTGTCTTTGAATTGCCATTACGTTGAACATTTAATGCCAGGCTGTATCATGTTGTTCAATGATATTTATTGCTGTAACAAGCAGTTTCTGCTACATAATATTATATTGAATTATCAAGTACATACTGAGCTAGTGTCATGTTTTTTTTTAGGTGGTTGGCAGGGTAGAGGAACATTTAAAGTGACATTTAACAGTGGGGGAGCTATAGAGTTTGCTCAGCACTTCAAACGCGCAGTTGCAAGTGGTAAGTAAAGCTTTGCTGATCGATGAGCTTGTGTGGATTGGTGTACGTAGATAAGCTATTTCTACAAATGCTCATCTACATGTAAGCCATGTTACTGTTGGCGTGGCTTATGCACAAGTGCAGCTAAGTTCATGTTTCAGGGATATAGAATTTGTGTACAGAAAAATGTGGTGCATATGTACAAGGTTTGTTTTTGTACTGTTAGTGCAGTATGTGCCAGAGTATTAGTAATAATGACTTCATGTTTTTATGATAGTGGCTGCGATTTTGCATTTATATTTTGATAATTATTAATTTTTCTTTGTTTTGGCCACAGTGATTATTATTATTCAGGGTATTATTCATTTTTGTATGAAAAAATAAGTCTAGATTTCCTTGTATGGTTGTTCCCTTATCAAAGTCAAGATATAAATTTTGTATGATTCAATAATAATTATTTAATTTCGCTAGCCCACAGACCAGGCTCTCAGCCGCCACCCCCTGCTCTTGGGCAGCCAGTGTTTGTAAACAGCAATGGTTACATGCACAACAATGGATATCAACCATATGCAAGTTATTATGGAGCCCCAGGACAGGCATTTTATCCACCACCAACCCCAGGGACATATCAAGCCTACCCACCCCCAGGTACGGCACTGTGTGTTGTCTTTATAAATTCTCATCAAGCTCTTGATGCAGACCTAATTGTTAATTATTAATTAAAAGACTGTTTACCCTTCTCTTGTCAAGCTCACTTACCGTACAGTATAATTTATATAATTGGAAATACTGGAAAGGGGCATGGAATGCTCAATCTTCTTCCCAGTGGGCTTAAAGGAAAAGATGTTTTAAAATTAGTTTGGCCTATTCTTGAAAAACAAATGAAGTATCTGCAAAATAATGTGACTACAGGTTATACATTATAAGCAAACAAGAATGCCATCCACAGAGGTGCTACATTGAAGGTGTGCTTGTTGTGGTTTAAATTTATCCTTGGTTTAATGTTATTTGAACCGGTTTAAATTTTATTTGTCATTGTTCCAGATTATGGTAATGAATACATGACAAAAGAAAATAATAATTGAACCAGTTTTAAAATTTTTGCACCAAAGCTAAATTTAAACCACAACATGTATTAATGACATACATATTTGTGCATTCTTTAATAGAAAAGACCAAACATGATCGTAAGTGACCCCCTCTCCATCTA
>BLFN01000068.1:3184759-3187259 GCA_014634225.1 Acropora yongei | reverse complement strand
TCAGGACATCTTAGACCTACAGCATATTAATCACAGACACCAATAAGTATTTCTTGTATAAATGCTATCTTTTGGATACTGTTGCATTTCCAAATGTGTCATTTCCAATTTGCTTCTTTTCTTTTGATCTTCACTGCCAGCACTTTGAGTTTCTTTGGCATTTCTTTGTTATTGTGTGCCTTAGATTGTACTTGTAAACTAGTACATGTAATTTACCTGACAGAGTGCAAATGTTGGGTGCAGCCAAAAACATGTTAATTTTGTTATTGCTTTGAATTGGTGCATTGATGTACATATTCTGTGATTGTCAATCTTTTGGCAGATGTTAGCCCAGGCCTGCATACAGTCAGAATATTACGAAAGAGTTGTTGAAGCTTTGCAATTTTACGCTAAGGCAACAAGAGAGACTAAGCCATTTGAAACCCTGGTGACCCTTATGTATCAGCAACCCATAACGCCTCAATTTCAGGTATATAGTTGATCAATCCGACTCACTGATAATTTCTCTTGGACCTGCACTTGTGGATGGTTCCATGCTTGCATGTCACATGTCAGTGAGAATAGGTGAACTTAATGTGTAGAATGCCAACCCTGAGGGGCCTGCTTTTTTCAGGAGTAGTGTGTAATACTAGTGGCAAAATATTACTATGTAGCACACTTGATTTCAATTACATGGGCAATATTGCAGATGCTGGCATCTCAGAACAGCTGGTCTCACATATTCCTCTCATCACAGTTGTATTGAAACTGTCTCTGTAACAATGCTAAAGTAAATAAAACACAGCCTATCATAAATTTAATATACCTTCACACAGCCTCTTTCTTACTTGAGAGAACACAACCTTGCCAAACTTGGGAAAACACAAAAATAAATTATTGTAATAATAAGCTCCTCCTCAGCTTGTCAAAAACCAGCAATTGCCACCTTTCTAGTACTTAGTATATGCTTGAAAATTTGCAGAACCTACATGAATATTCTTAATAATTATCAGAGGGAGGAGGCTATGCAAAGTGTGAAAAATGAGAACGTAGGTTTGGGGGCGGGGCATAAGGATATTCTAAAAATCATTGCTCTACTGCAAGGTTACAAACCTGTAATGTGGATTAAAGTCATGCAAACAATATTATTGCAAAAACAAGCAACTTAATTTGTTTGTTTTTTTTACTCATAACATTGTAAAATTTGTTTCTCTCAGACACTTTGCCTCATCTTCTTTAATTCCCTGATAAGCATTACTCCAACATTTAACTTGAAAGTGTTCCATCAACAAGAAATTGAAGATGCAGGTCTGGATATAGAGCATCTGGAAAGGGTAAATTATTTTGTACAATTTTAATTAGTTAATGAAGGCAGTATGTATAATGACATTGAAATAACAATGATAAATTTTTTTGTTGTTTTAAGATTGATAAATATTTATTGTCATCAGTAATGAAATTTACTTCAGCTAAATGTGTTTTTGTGGACAGACCTTGGAGGGTATGGAAGCAACATCAGTACGCCAATGTTTAAAAACTTGGCAGGAAAACTACATCAATGTACAAAATGTTATGGATGAATTTGTAAGCCTCAGAGAGAGAACCAAGTATCTTAGGGATGAGGTGAGTTCACTTTCTTCCAATTTTTCAACTAAATCCAAATGGCTTTTGTAAATAGCCAGACTTCTATGCCCCTGTCAATGGGTTTGAACGATAATAATAATAGTTACTGTAGTAAATAATGATAAAAATAATAATTATTCTTTTAAAAAAATCAGCAAATTCATTGATTTGAAGTAGGAAGTAAATAGCATCTGGGAATGTAGCAGGTTACAATAATTATTGTAATACCAGCTATTATTTGTCCATGTATTATGAATAGTACATAGAAGTTTAGAGGGATTGAAAAGAAAAAGAGGCGATTTGATCCTTAAAGTCAGAAATGGAGAGGTGTTGCTTTTCTTCACTCTGGCATTAATGGTAGCTGCTGAAAAGTGATAGTATTGTTCTACTTACAAAGTCATTGCCCAAGTGCAACTCTTTAATTGTGCTTACAATTCTCTTTTATTCTAGGTTGATCTTTTGCAAACGAAACTTGAGGTGGGGAGCAACATTTCAAGTCCTTTTTCTTTCTTTTTCATTTGTTTCAGATTTAGACCAGATTAAGATTTATATTCTTGGTAACACTGATAACATGAACTGCAAGTTATCAGACAGGGTTAAACTGAAAAACTGTCTTCTTGCATGCAAATAGAGCTGATGATATCTGTAGCTTTCAAATATCAGTCTTACAGTTGTTGTGGGTGCTTGTTTTTGTTTTTCTTTTTCTAGAAAGGAGAGAGAAGCTTTCCACACCCTGCAATTATTTATGATTGGTTTATACTAACTGCTGTTTTTTCACTATTGGGAAAAGTGTTATTAAGGACAAGTAAAAAAAAAAAGATGTTTCTCGTCCCTGCCCTCGTCATTTTTTAGCGCCGCCTCTCTTTTTTTCATTTTTTTTTTGCGAGCAACATTTCTT
>BLFN01000068.1:3063422-3066915 GCA_014634225.1 Acropora yongei | reverse complement strand
GCCCCCGAGGAGTTTGAGTCTCCGGCACTCAACGTTGGCGCCTCTGGTGTTAACGGTGCACGTCCGCCAGCTGAGCCACTGCATTCGGTACCTCCAAATGCGACCGAAAACCCTGAGCATCTACACCAGCCGCCCTTAAGCCCTTACCAAATATCCAGATGAAATCTCTCCTTGTAAGCATTGGTAACCTTACTGGTAAGAAAGAGCAAAGAATCTTAATTGGTTATCATAGCAGATTCTCATATCACATTTTCTGTTGCAGTCACAATAATTTGGTAGAACAAACCAAACTACAAAAATAAAAATTATTGAGGGAGAGTGACAACTGAAGAGATGATCAATCCTTGAGAGGAGGACAAGTCATTCGAACTCGAGCTACCCACGTGGAGATAAACTGTGAATTAGTCATAATTTTCTTACATTGTAAAGCTTTCATTCCACACAGGGTTAAGAGTGTTTTCTTTTACTTTGGTCACAAGTATTAGATCCTCGTCCAGAACATCTCTCACAGTCCTTGATTTTTTACGAGCCAGTTTTACTTTTTCTTCAGGTATATGATCATCTGTCATCAATCCTAACATGCAGTAAGGATCACTCAACCCTGAGAAGTAAATTAATCAATGACTTTCTTCATAATTGCAAACAATATACTATTAAAAGAATTGTTTCGCCCTCCTCATAGACTCGTATTGCAAAACTATTTGTTGCAGTTCAGCCATTGCACATTCTTAATGCTTATCTCTCAACAAAAAATAAGAACCCTCTGGAAATAATTTTGCAGGCGTTGTGTCCCTCAAATAAAACTGTGCAAAATGAGTAGATCAGTGAAACGATTTCATGGGGCACAATAAAACAAATAATACGACTTCATGGGGAAATTGCGTCTCCTTGAAAATAATCATAGCTTTGGTGTCTTTTTCAAACATTACTCGCGAGTCTAGCGGAGAACATCCAGGAAGTATGAAACAAAAGGGCATTGCCATTCCATATTTTTTAACTAAAATGACTTTAACGACAAGAAAAAATATGTGAAAATGATGAAATGTAAGCGTGAAAGAAGCATATCGTTGCCAAATAATATTGTAGAATAATGAGATATAAGCGGAAATGAATGCAATTACGAATAAATATGTCGAGAGCATACCATTAGCATCTTTTGCCTCCAAATTCCTTGCTTCAATAACTGAAGAGCAAGAGTCAAGCCAGACATTAAAGAAACTGTTTTCCACGAGCAACACAGACTTAAACACAACTAAAATGTCGTCGATGTGTATATTCATCTCTGGTTAGAATAGATTATGACAAATTTTCACATATGATTTAGTTGAAGGTAGCTAGTCCTTAAATTTGCCATGCATGGTAAAAATTTTACTATTGACAAATACTGGAAGTACGTTAATCTTGTATGCTCAGATATTGGCTGAACGATCGAAAAGGCAGGAAATTGGAAAACGATTAAGCAGAACATATAGTTAGGGAGAAATTCGAAAGAGCTGTATAGCATGTGGTTGGAGGGGATACTGTCCCATAAAATTACACTACAGCAAATCTTACCTTCTACTTTCATGATACATGTTGGAGACTACAAAAAACAACAACAGCAGTTTGCTCCATAAAAGATATCGATATAGTTATTTGCATTATTGATCCTTTCCAAAAGTTCTAATCATTCGAAGACCCCCCTCCTCCAAATTCACAAATGGAGGGCTTGACGCAGTGGTACAACGCCAGATGCTGTGTTTGATGTATTGTGTATATATCATATGTATCGGTAGTTCCCGGGCACACCCTGCAACACGACCCGGGTAATAAGGTTTTCCCCATCCTAATGCCACAATGATAAAACCATAAATACCTTTCTTTCTTTTGTCTTTGCATAAAGGTTTCTGTGAGTTTCTCCTGATATTTGGAGAGCCTATAAAAGAGATCATTTCGCGGTTAAATTAATTATTTCATAACATATTAAAACGCAAAGAGAAAAAAATTTCAAGGTTGCTTGGTGTTGAAATCTTTATCCAAACAACAAGTTGTTGATTTATTTTACTAGCACATTGGGTACGATCTGATCGTTAGCAGATGGTCAACGGAATAAACAAAACTTAAAACGTGTTTACACAAGTCTTACCTCTTGCGCATAGACGAACAAACTACCATGACAGAGTTCCCCTGATATTTCCTTGGCTCCAAGCTGGTGAATGGCTGTGTATAAGAGCTCACAGTACAACGCCTCACGCTGCAGTTGGACAGGCAGAGAATTGTTACAATAAGCCTTGTAGTTCAATATCGAGCTTAGTGATCATAAGGGCTTCAATCAGATTTAAAACCCGAAATTACGATGTCAGTGGTCATAGATGTACGGGGGGTGGGGGTGGCGTGGTGAACCATTTGTTCCAAAACTCTCGCAAGTTGCCCAAATTTTTACGAAACAGTCTAAAAGAAATGAGGGTCATAGGATGCACTAACATAGGCCTGCATTTAAAGTGAAAATAGTCTTACATGTGAATCTATATCATATGACTATCATTGGCTATCATAAACCATGTTAAAAGAAATAGCTGTCTCTGCCACTTCGACGGCCAAATATATCTGTGGTACGGTCTATATCACTGTTGGCCCCAGAGTTAGCATATTCCCTTTTAATGTTAATAAGTGTGATGTTACAGACTATAAAACCTTTCAGCAAGCAACCGGAACGATGATCCTGCTGGTGTGCGTTGGATCAATAGTGATCTAACTGGCTTCACAAATAGAATGAAGAAAACAGAAGCAGAAGCTGACACAACGTAGAATGATTTTTTATAGGTGCACTATATTTCGGATGTTACTGACACATTTAAGTTGTTGCCGTGTGGTGCGGTGGAGGAAAGTTTTCAATCTGCGCAACTCACTAATTATTGATCGTTCTACAGAAAATGACATGATTCTGAAAAGTTATGCTAAAACTGATTCTAATTAATTCAAGACTGACTATGTAGTGCAGTGCGATACAGTACCCAACAATAACAAAATTGCAAATATGTACATGCATATTAGGATATGATCCCCTTTAAAAATAACTAGAAACTCATCACTATAGCTAGGCAAATATCTCTCTTCAAGAACAACAACAACAACTATAACACACATGCTGCAGCCCCCTGGCCCATACGCCCATCACAGTGGTTTGTACAAGGGCTAAATTTCAGCGCATCACGTTTATGGCGCAAGTTCATCCAGGGCCTCCTACAGGGCGACAAGGGAAAGATAGAACGGATGAATGGGCGAATTGAGGACTTGAAACTGATAGCACATGTAAAAGGGAGCGAGTTTGGTCACCACAAGCATTTTTTGTCATTTCTTTTAAACTGTCATGCGCTTTGGAGTATTGAAGGTGGAGTCACTTTTCTTGTAGCTATTGACTATTGACTCATTCAATAATTTTTTATTTTCTTTTCTCGATTTACCGCTGTAATCGGTGTGTATCTGCTTATTGGCTTCCATTAAAATCAAGTCA
>BLFN01000068.1:2911845-2914345 GCA_014634225.1 Acropora yongei | reverse complement strand
GAGTTAGAGTTCAGATCTTCCTCAGTCACAGTCATATAGAGAGAAAGCAGTAGAGAGACATTTCAACCCTGTTTTTTTTGCCAGCCTCCCTAGATTTGTATAATGTTTAGTGAAGGAAACAGACATTGAAGCAGTTATCACACACACATGTTATGCCTACAGTGTGCCACTCAAAGTCAGTTCTGAACATATCAGTATCTTAACTACAGTATATAGAGAATAATACATAGATTTGCAGAGATATAGAATCTCTCTTCCATATCTCAAAAGTGAGTGCAGCCAACAAGTTAGATATTGACTTGAACAAGGGTAAGTTATAAAAGCAAGAAGTCGGCTTTATTCGTGTGCAAGAAGAGAACACATGGCCCAAAATAGAGCGAATGCAATGGCATGTTAGCAGCTGATTAGCGATTTCAAACACTTCAAAAATTATTATCATAATTTCTCATGTGTGGAGATATGGTTTTTCTCAGTGATGGAAATCCCTATAAAGCACTCTACTTTATATAATAAAGACAGTTTCCTCAAAATTACACATCTAACAAAATGAAACAAGGTTATCATAATGATAATTAAAGATGTGTAGCAACAGGTGACAGAACAACCGAAAAGATTTCAAGAGTTTGTAACTTCTAAGGTTAAACCACATAATATCATTATTTCCATTTGAACTCAAAAAGAATTTAAGCCTCCAGAGTTCAATATCTGGACGAATATGACAGATGATTAATCTCTGTGAAACATATCTTAAAATGTTTGGTTCGTTGTGCTAACGTGACACCTCTAAGCTAA
Source organism: Acropora yongei (assembly GCA_014634225.1). Lineage (NCBI taxonomy): Eukaryota > Metazoa > Cnidaria > Anthozoa > Scleractinia > Acroporidae > Acropora > Acropora yongei. Next base: position 2,913,553 of record BLFN01000068.1, on the reverse strand, counting down.
GTTGAAGTGGCAGCCTGCCACGAGGAACAAAAAGATAATTATTGCTGTTTATCAATCAGCTCTACTGATTCTTATGCCCCAAGGGAGAAAATTATTGTTTTTCATAAACACCATGTATATATTCTAAACATATATATGTTTATGTTTTCGATCAGCAACAGTGTTTAAAGAGATGTGTTTTTCTTTCTTTTCGTTTCTGAACAAATATTAAAAAACAACACCCTCAAACAATGGGACAAAAAATGATAATCTGTCCTTTTGTTTGAGATGACATAAACACAATACAAATAACGCGAGTGCCATTTGCAAGCTGTCGAGCGATTACGAATAAACTATGTCTGGACTTGCAAGAGTAACAATTTCTTTCCATTACTGAACAGCGAGGGATTTACACCTAAAAATGGACACAGTGAGTTGAGTTGACATTTCTTTTCACCACTGCTCTATTTAATCGGAGAATTTCTCCATAAGAGGATACCGCAATGAGATGTCGCACATATGCATAAGCTTAAGCTGGGTACACCGCAGCCGAATCAGCAGAATCGATTAAAATTAAGAGTGGAGCCATAAAAGCATATTAAACTAGGGAAAAATGCATCCAAAAATAATTCTAATGTGAATGCAAATACCCCTGGATACTTGAAAGCACCACCGGTGGTACGTCGCTGTTTATAATCAAGATCTAAAATGGCTTTACACTTCGTTGAGCTTTTAAATCTGTAACTTCATTCACTTAACTTACGCACCAAAGTAAACTCGACGACATGTTCCAAGATGCAGTTTATGTAGCAGAAAGAGCTAACAGTGACCAATCCTCTCGATAACACCTTGTACGCAAGTTTCGCGGCCATCTTCGGTCACTCATCTCACACTATTACTTTACTTATCGTAATCTTTCCCGCCATCTTCGTTGCAGTTGACATCTTTCTTTCGGAGCTTGGACGCATGCGCTTGGCGCGAATTCAACATGGCGGCTTATTTGGTTTGTTTGACTACTGATGGTGGAATTCCATTGTTCACTCGAACCAAAGGAAATTTACCTCAGGTAGCCTACTACATGAGACTGATGTTTAGCAAAGGAGTTCAAAACTGCAGACTTATAGAGTGTGTTACCATGAGGAGAAAGGCTGTTTGTTACAAGATGGAGAATGATGATTCTAATTTATATTCATGAATTTGAAACTTGAGTTGATAAACATACATGGAAACGCATATCCTTTTTTTCATCACATTGCATAAATTGTTGATGATTTTCCAGTTTTTGTCGTTGTTTTTTATCAGTTACCTTTTCCTGTTATTGGTTCACTTAATGGCGTTTGTATGTTTGCAAGCAACCAAGATGCCTCACTGCTCAACACAGTCACTGATGATGCTAAAGTTGTTTGGAAGGTCTTTCATGAAAAGTAATTATCTTTGAAAACTAAGTTATTTTTACTATAAAGGGTTCATGGTTTACTGTATATGCCAACTCTAATATCTCCCAGCTGATTGTACATTTCTGTGTCTCACCGGTCAAAGACAGGTTACCAGTACCAGCTGGTCTGCTGTTCTGTTCCTAGTTGTTTGAAGGATGGATACCACTTTTTACTGGATGACTTGACTAGCTTTGGATGTGCTCATGGCCTGGATAGTGATTTTTCTGTGCACAGCACCATTACACTTTGTTAAAAAATTAATGACTGACAATTAACTCACACTCCTATGTCAG
>BLFN01000068.1:2578933-2586433 GCA_014634225.1 Acropora yongei | reverse complement strand
AAAGTCTTAAATTATCACAAGGACTGATATAATTGGTTACTTTGTTCTGGAGTTCAGGGGAAGAAACAGCAAATGCTTTAGCGCGATAAGACTTAAATTAAAGCTAACAGGATTCACGTGTAGTGTTGAAGATGAGTGCAGCCTTCTTGACATTCAGTAGCTGCATATCAGGTCTTGAATGTAAATAGGAGACTGTTGGTGAAGAGCTTTGTGTGTAAGCAGAATAATATTATTTTGAACTTGATTCGCTCAGAAACCGAAAGTCAGCACAAGTTGCATAGGATTGAAGTATTATTGTCATACTTGCGGGACCATGTGATCAGCCAGGCTGAAGCATTCTATACTGATTGAAGCTTTTTGATAACATAACATATTTCAAGACATGATTTTCATTCATGAAATTCACATATTTGAACTGTGGATTGAAAAAAATGTCAATGATCCACACAGTTTCTTTTTTTTATTTTTCAAATACATGAATTTCATGTATCAAAATCATCTATGTAGATCTATATTCATCATCTACCAGCTTATCATCGACCCACATAACGACCAGCACCCAGTTGGCCTAATAGCTCAAATGGTAGAACACTGCACTGGCCTTTCTCGCAACTATACTACTTAAGAAGTGCTAAAAACTGTAAGGATCATTCACGATCATATTTGGGGACATTGTTAAGTAAAGAGTTAAGTACCAGTGATCCTATTTGAAGGTTACAAAGGAGTGAAAAACAGTCTCAGTGACTTTTCCTGGATAGCAATTTTCTCCTACAGGAAATGTTTTGAAGATGATAGTGTTATTAATGCAAAGATGCTTTTATTACATGACTCATGCAATTTCAGGAAAAAATCAAGCAGCTCCTAAAAGAGCTTAATGTGGAAAGAGCATTAGTCTAGGGATCTCCTAATTATTGATCCTTATGGAAAATGCAATGTGGGATATTTATAGCGCCTATAAATTATTCCAAAGACTCAATGCACTTTACAAGGGTTAGTGGGGGACTTCTTTATGGCATTGAGAGACATGCTACACGAAGGCTAAATTTATAATGCATTAACTGAGTCACTTGTTCTTCTCAATGATCTCCAACTCAAAATTGTCTCTCTTTGAGCAATTTATACTATTTTCGTTCTTTGTTAGACTAAAACCAATAATTTTATGCAGCAAACACTGCGTACCTCATTAAGAATACAGGGCTTTTTATTTGGCTTGATCATGACTTAATCGCCATTATGGCAAAGAAATGCAATCCATTCAACACTAGCAAAACGAAAGGTAAAAGGTTCAAATCCTGCTGACAGTCCGTGACGATTTATCGACTGTTCATTCAGTGCTTGCGCTGATCGTAAACAACTGAGCGACGGGATTGACACATAAAAGCAAAATAATGAAGTTAAAAGAATACTTTTTCGCAGACGATTTAGAAGCTTAAAACATATTCAAAGTAGCTCTCTTGTTAAACTATGTAAAACCTAAGTTATTATAAGGGCGCATAGAGATCCTCGCAACAACACGTAAGTGACAAATTTTTCGTGAACAGCTGGTTGGATGTTCTATTTAATTTACTCACCCAAAACATGAAATTAAACACGAAAAACAGCGTCTTCATGCAGACAATGTTACAGAATCCTTCGTTTCTGCCCTTCATGTTTTCTCTGTCAGTGAAACAAGCAACACAGCTTGGCTCAACTCCACAGATTTCTCAAAAAGCTTCAAGAATGCCAAAAATGGTCGAAAAAATCATATGCATCGGAAGCGGGCTTGAGTGCCGCGAAGTTTAGGGTAGCCAATAAGATCGCATGTTTTGTTTCCATGTGACTATAGCTACTATAGTTAGTAACTATGATGTGACTTCTGCTCGAACCGAAAATATTGGATTGTTGGACAATGGAATGTTTTACACGAGGAAGTGCACGTATAGAACAACATTAGCACTGTCAGGAGCTCCTGTATTGTCAGCGGATTTTTCAATGACGCCCAATTCCTCTACCGCTAGCACACGTGACCATCTGACTGCTTGCTGGTTTTCCTCGGTGTAAGAACCTGTCATATTATTTTTTCTTTGCTTCGTTAACTCATGCTAGGTTTTGGCTGTTGTTAATGGTCTCTTGCTTCTTTTGTTTTCTTTGTTTTACGTCATCCTTGAGTTTGACAGGTTCTTAAACCGAGGATGAGCCCTTCTTGCAATTGGCAGCGTTGACAGTAAGAGTCCGTGGAGTAGATTTATGGATTCTTTTGTTTATTCTTTTCCCCTGTTTTTTTGTTTTGACATATCACTTTTGGTGGCATCTGATTCTATGCTTTAAAAATTACAAAGAATTGTATACTGCATCTTAAAGTTAAAGCATTGTCCATCTTTCAAACGTGAGCACAATAACTGCAGAATCCTTGAATTAATGAACTAGACAAAACTGTTCAGCGTCCAGTTCCTGCGAACGAAAGCGTAAACATTTACTAGAAGTGACAAGTCCTTCCTTGCTGCACCAGTTTTGATTCTCTAAATTCTCTCGCTCTCAGGGTCCTATCTCTCTTCGCTGTGAACGAGGAGATGGATACCCTCTAGAATCTCGAGATCTGTTGGCCGTAAAATGCACAAGCAGGACCAATTTTACAGCGAGCGTGTATTGGAGAGATCGATTTATTAGAGTCAAGTTCCTGTGCTGCTTGCAAGTATGGAAATTTCGAGACAATCGTATCTCGATTTTTTTCCTCAATTAAGAACAATTTCCGCCGGGTCGCCACGGGTGGAAGAACTTGATTACCGTATTTACTCGAATAAGCGCAGCCCTCGATTAAGCGTCGCCCTCGAATAAACGCCGCATCTGGGACAAAAAAGTTAATAAGCGCCGCAACCCCAATGCTCTCACCGCTGATATTTTCGCTCTCGTTATCATGAAACTCTCGGGTTTTTTTCACCACGTGAATTTCTCTCGTAATTCTAGATTTACTGTCAGTTTAGTATCAGTCCATAGGAAAATTAGCCGATAGAAAGTGTACCGTTGAATAAAAACATAGAAAAAGTAAATTTGCCTGGTACATTGTTTAAACATGAGCCGCCCTCGAATTAGCGCCGCTCTCGAATAAGCGCCGCACTTGTGGCGCGAAAAATTAAATAAGCGCCGCGGCGCTTATTCGAATAAATACGGTAATCTATAAACAGTGAAATGTGCAGATGTCGGCTTTAACTTGGAAAAGTTATCAGCACTGCAAAGTACGAGGTGATGATTCCAACAAACTGAAACAAAACAAAATATATTTATTTTATCTCGTACTATTTGTCCTTGATAGATTACTGATTACTGTAATCACTGCCTGATCACATTTTCCAGCCAGCTTCCGTGATAACAGAGTTACGATACTTAAAATGTCTTAAAGCAAGGTGGATACATGCTTGCACTATCTCCCTGCATGTTGTGGCCATCACTCCACACCTAAGCACAACCACATCCTCAGGAGAATGACTGAGACAGCCGTTTCGGCCTTCTTAGGCCTCGCCTACCACGCAATCGTTTTTAGGGGACTCGTATGCAAGTCTTCTAAAAAACGATTGCATGCGATGGAGGCTATGTTAGGCCGCATCATCATGGCAAGGCCAATAATGCCGAAGCGGGTGCAGCAGCTGTCATGATTACGGACGGAAATCAGCCTTACAGTAAGCACCCTGAAGAGTTCACGCATTTTACGAGACTAGAACTCATGTAAATTGTATGGAGCTTTTACACCCCAGGCTGCCTACCGATGAGGCCCAAAATCGATTTATGATGACAGCGATACGACAAATAAATGCATTGCACTGCACGAGTGCCGACTTACTCTTGTCATCAATTTGTAACAAGACGGCTCTCTTTTTTCAAGAGAATGAGAAGTTTGGTATTGTAAAAAAAAGGATCCGACAAAACAGCTATTTATGAGCATTGAACAGTGTTATAACCAATTTCCAGCTTCAAACCACTAATATGTTCACATGATGAAGTAAACTGGCACGGGTAAATGCCATTAACGGTGGCATGGATTTAGTTGACGGGTACTTTTTCCCACGAATATAGTAAGGCCTTCATTCCTATGGAAACTGCGCATGCGCAAACAAAATTCCAACAAAGAAATAGTTCTGGACGCGGTGCCAATAGATCGTACCAAACGATTTTCCCGAGATTTCGGCGCGCTCGCGCAAGAACACTCCCTTCTAGTTTCAGAGCCATTATTCAAGTCGTGTTGTGTTCCATTGAGTACGTACTGGTGCATACGCATAACAAGTACGCATGCTTGCTGAGCAAACAAAAAGTACTGAAAAGTAGTCTGGGTTTGATATGTGAAGACTGTCTAGATCCCAATAAGATTCATTAAAATACAAACCATAAATCTCGTAACCAAACGGTGGCAATTTCATTGCATTAAACTAAGTAGGCAAGTGAGGTTCAGCGTGAAAAAAGGCCTACAGTAAAGAAGATTTGCGTCCCCTCGTCCATCAGGCTTCCACGCTGCCTGGCCAGGGTGATATGGTTGAAGGGTGTTGGTCACACTACAGGGCTAGTGTGTCTGTCAATCTTTCTTTCACCCTTTTTATAATACTTGCTTCCTCACGGAATCTTTTGATTTGAAAAGTCTGAAAGGTCCTCCGTTATGCTCTTGTCTTTTTCCGGGATAACTCCCTCCCCCTATCAACCACCACCCTTGTTAGTCGCATAGACAAGTAATCAAACTAACCGCCAGAAAAAAAGATTCGTTAATCACCGCCAGTCCCCCTACGGTCAAACCAATGTCATCCCCTTGCACATGCGCAAGCAAAAGCATCAACTGCCAAAGGAATCAAAACATCAATGCTGTCACTAGCTGAACAATTCTTCTCGAGCGATTAAATAAGCCTAACTCGGGCTTCTGGTATACGTTCTTATTACCCTAAAATATGCAATAAACTCATGTCAGTAATTTACAAAAATTATACTGAGTTACCGAGTAGGTGAGCCACCCCGTCCCTCCCCCTAAGAAATAGGCTATAATGACATTTATCGCTATATTTTCAACAAAAATATGTGCCGTCACTATAGCCAGTGTTCAAATATCTGCGCCCAATGAATTCACGAGGTAAGAGTTTATAATTTAGCATGAAATTGGTTCTTTTTTCTTATTCAGTAATTCCGAGAAACAAACTCCTCATAGAGGCTCTCAAACACAAATGTCTGAATATTTTTTTTCAGCTTCCTCGCTCGCTACTTTAAAGTAAGTCGAGTATTTTTAGTGAAATCAGTTGTTATTCACGTAAACGGTTAAACTGATTGCTATCACAAAAGTGCAAAATATTACTTTCGAACGCTGAATTGCTGCATTGGTCCCTGACTTGCACTGCATATGAAAACAAACGTAGTGTACAAATTTCATCCCTCACCTCTGAAGTTTCTTGGATGCCCCAATCAGGAGAAATCTGACACTTCTGCAATATTTCGTGAAAACTGTGCGCCTGTTGAGGAATAATGAAGAATTGGTTATAACCAGCCTATAATGAAATCGAGAGAGCTTACTGATATATTATTGCAACGAAAATATATTTGGAGTATTCCATCTACTTGCTCCTAATTACAAGCCGCGTAATTTAGTTTATCTGTGTCACAACCTGAAGCCTTTGAATATTCGTAACATCTCAGGAACATAACCTACCTTCTTGTTCACTTTATTGCCAAATGTACACAACAGAGCAATTAAACAGAATGTCCAGACACCCCAGTAAAGGTAACTAATCACTACAATCACGTCGGTATCTTTGGACCAATTCTTTGTGCTCTTAATCAGCTGATAAACATTGATGCAAATTAGCGGTATGTCCAGTGATACGATGACGAACATCAGTGGAGAGAAAACTCTATTAGCCAACTCGACAAGTTCGCACAATCGCAGGTGCTCTTGTCTTAACTGTGCAATGCTAAAGAGAGGCACTTTTGTCTTCAGATTATCAAACATTCTTTCAAGGACTAAACAAGTCACACAAAACACCAGAACTGGAAAATTCCAAGCAAATGAATTTAAAATTCCGAAGAATGTTTCTATTATTCTGATTGCTAAATGTCGGTTCCATGGTTTAAAAGTGGAAATTATGCCATTGTAGTGGAAAGCGAGAAGCCCAATGACTACTGAATTAATGAATGACACCAAAATTGCAATTGTCAGTCCTTTCAATGCCTTTTGTTGTAGACCATCCAGGACAGTTTTTGAATTGACAAGGCTGGCTGTAAACTGACCAAATCGCGATTGCTTCTTCTGGGTCAAAGGCAGCATCAATAGACAAAATGTAAAACTGCACGCGCACTGAACATACCAAATTGTGTTGACAAATAAGTAGAGGAAGGTAGTCATGGCTGAAAATCCCTCGTAAAAATGAGTTGTCACTCCTATTAAGGCAAGCAGCCACTGACCTAACTCAATTATAAGACAATAATAGAATGAAATATAGAATTTTCTTGGTAGTCTACTCTTCGTCAACGTCGTTTCTCCGAAATAACCACCTGTAAGTTTCATGGTCTTAAAAATTGGGCCAAAGATCTCTGAAATCTGTAGAGAAATTTTCGCTCTCTCCCCCTCAGTTATTCGATACTGTTCGTTGGGACCACTGTCGTAAACTTCAGTTGTTCCGTTGTGGTCTTCCTCTGGCTTATGCACTGTTACCTTTGCCTTATGCATCTTTGTTGCCAAAATTAAGATGTTACCTTCGGAGTTGAAGATCGCTAAAATAATCTAACTAACAATCAGCGCTTTAGAACTTTTCTCTTAAAGCAGCAGGTGTTCCTTGCAGTTTTGAGCTGTTACAGTACACATTATCACTGGATGCAAAGTACGTTTCCTGTAATCAACCAATGAAAATCGAGCCTATAATGAGTACACTATAGCTTAGTCTACGATTGGCTCATTGAAAACGTGCTCGTGTTTATTAGATGAGAGTGTTTGACATTTGAGATGGCTCTTTATTATTTGTTGCCTTTGGGACTTTGTTTGAGATAAGATAATTTAGAATTAATTGTTATTGTTATTCGCGATACGACTACCGTAGCTTATGCCGGAAAAGCAAGCTAAGATGATAGAAAAAAGACAATGTTTTGATATTGTCATACCTACAATTTAAGATTAATTGTTCTTCGGTTCGGAAAGAGCTTCAATTCGATTGAATCTCACTTGTGAGAAAACTCAGCTTTGCCGGAGGCAATTGCCTACCCCGACAAAAAAACGACATTCGTTCCCTCCCGTTTTTGGTCGGGGATCGCGTGCCGCTACACGATTTGCTTATAAAATAAGAGACTACGAAAGGACCATCCAAGTATTAGACATTTTACCATGAAAGTCAAATTGACATATTATTCAAAAAGCGAATGCGTTCAGAAACGTTGAGAAAGACTCAAGCTGAATCGAGCAGTTCTCGATGATTACAAGTTTAAAAGGCGGTTCGTTTTTGTGCTCCGATAGATCTGAAATAACTAGAACATTTCAATAAGGTTAGGGATGATACTTTTTTTTTC
>BLFN01000068.1:2563933-2566433 GCA_014634225.1 Acropora yongei | reverse complement strand
AAGAAAAACCTTTTCAATATATAATTCGCATGATATGTTATGAAACGAGCGACCTAGGAGCGAAAACAAGTGGCTAATCATTCGGTTGTAGTATCACTGACACGTTTTCGCGTGAACAAAGGGCATCAACTGTTCAATTTATGCCAAGGAATATTTCTTACAATTGCGGAAAATCCACAAAAAAATTGTTAATTTGTTTCTTCATACCCCCAATGTCATTTCCAGCTATTAATTGGCTAAAGATAGTAATCCCAGGAGATGCAATAATTAATACCGGCTTAGTGTGGGTTCAAAAGGGACTTTGTGCATAGGGTCCACATCCTCCTACAACACCTTAACTGTGAAAAAGGTAGTGATCGAAAAAGGCTAAATTTTTCCGAAATTTCTTTGTTTTAGTATCTTGGGGAGCTCAAAATAGCAAACATTTTTTTTCCGGTGGGACAATTTCCTGATCTTCTTGTTTATCGAAGTTTCTCTCGTTCACTGATGAGTATTCAAGAATTTACCTTGCCCCACGGCATAAATTCCCGAGGGAAACAACGGTAGCAAAACTAGCCGGGTGTTTTAGCTGTTCAATAAATGCGCATGCTCGCATTTCCTTTATTTTGTATCAATATTAATGCTGTATATACCATATGGAAGAGAAAACTGATCTCGCTTTCAAATATATATGCCAACTAATTTAATAAAATATTGAGAGAACCGAGCGCTGCGTAACTTAGTAAGAAAGGGATCTGTCACACATGGTCTAGGGGCCGACATTTCTCTCCCTTCCTGCCTGTCCGAGAGGGCTTAGCACGCCAGGCTGAAATCTCGGGGAGCATCGTCAAGATACAGCGCTCTGGCAACACGTCCAGAGGTACCGTTGCCCAGGTTAGCCCTTTTTCTTTAGTCCGCGCATGCGCAAGAGCCTCCTCCTAACCCTAAACCCAATATTGTACAATTTAAGGTGCCATATATGAGGTACCTGCTTCTCAGACAAGCAATAACGCTGTCCTGGCGTCTTAACACCGCGGTTGTGCGTTACTTTGCTGTTTCGTTCGTAAAAATGATAGCTTTCATGTTGATCTGGCCGGTTTCTAGGGATTCATGATCAGCAAATGTGCATAATTTCATGCCACTTTTCTTTTAAACAAAACTTACTCATCACTCTGTCAGAGAGAAATTTGACAGCATTTAACCGTTTTACATACGCCAAATGAATCATTTGTCAATTCACTAAAGACAATTAAAGTCTATCCCATAAAAGCGTTTCTGAAGAACTTCTCAACAAAATAATCATCCCAAAAGCAAGCGAAGCCTTTCATTTAGGAAGTTGGAACAAAAGATTTAATAATTTGAAAGGAAATCGAGCAAAAACAAGCAAACATAGCAGAAGTATTCGCGTTAAAAGTCGTTTTATCGCCAATGAAAGGGAAATTTACGTAAATTCATTTATGTTTCGGACACCTATTCGAAGGCTTCAAAATCTAGCGAGATCTTTTCGATTATTTTGAATCTTTAAAATCCATGGACCGAAAGATTCTAAACAAAAAGGGGTTTCTTGATTGTTCTAATTTACCAGTACTTTAAAACCTAAAACTGCGCCTAAAAGGGCAATTCATTCGCCAAGGACATCGATACAAGCTGTGTTTTGACTGATTGGCTGTAACAGGGCGAAAGTAAAGGCAGGTGGACATACGCTAACACCAGCCTCCTGGTCTGGATGGGGTAAAAATGACTTGCGTCATCACTGAGGTAAAACTTTTTCACTCTATAAGCACTAATGAAAGACTAGGTGAAATTTGGCGCGAAAACATGATATCTTCACACCTGAAAATAACATGTTATCTTCACGCACGAAAAGATCATATCATAAACAGAACATTACATGACCGCTTAGAGATACGAAACTCCTCCTCTCGTGTTGAAACATATTTCACGAGTGCGCGCATGCGAAATTTAACAAATACGTGGATGCGTGCAAATAAAGAGTCGGTCAAAACTCGCGCGACCTGAATTCCAAAATGATGGCTTATAACGGAGACTTTTACAGCTGATAACATCTTGTGTTGGGGTCACAGTTGTTTGTTATTGTCTTCCTTTAAAAGGACCATCCTAGGGTATACTTTTTCTGGTGCATCTCAGAGAGTTTCTCCTTTGATCAATTTCAAGCTTTGACTAACTTCATTAATTTTGTTTTCAAGATCCTTGAGTTGTTCTTCGCTTATGCAACATTTTCCGTGACAAGAACGCCCCTGCGTGCCGGTCGTTCCGTTTATGGGCATCATGAAAAATTCATCTAAACAAATGAAAGAAAAACAAGCGATACGCCTCAATTACTAGTAATGAACTCATCTATCAATTAACAAGTTAATTGCTTGAACCAATTGTACAATCAATCGATCGATCAATAATGCGTCCATTTTTGTCTACCCGTCTGCGTCAGTTACAAGTGTGACGACAGTGTCACTTCCACTCAATGGAAAACAATCAACAAACAGCAATACAATAACAAACC
>BLFN01000068.1:2556433-2558933 GCA_014634225.1 Acropora yongei | reverse complement strand
TACAATATGGCGGACAGTGACATTTCTTTGGCCGCTTGGAAACACAAAATTGGGGCTTTTTTGAAACGAAAACACTTATCAGTCTTTAGGCAGAAGAAGACATTAAGCGCCAGCTTGCATCCATAGGTCGTAAGAAAAACATTTGGTTTGATTTAACAAGTTCAAATCACCGGATCCCGATGGGCTTTCAAACTGGGTGCTAAAGGAGTACGCGGAATTTTTAGTGCAACCAGTGAAAGAATAAAACTGCCTTCAGTATGGAAGCTCGCCGACCTTACTCCCCTCCCAAAAGTGAAGCAAGTGTTAGATCCTAAGAAAGAAATGCCTCCAATTTTCGTAACTCCTTCCCGCTCTACGAATTTCGACGACTTCATTGTTTCTGATTATATCAAGCCAACATTGGAGGAAAAGTTAGCTCCAAACTAGTTTGGTACCATTGCTGGCTCCTCCACTGTTAGTGCTCTCATAAGCGTGGTGAGCAAATGGCTTGAAGCTACTGACGGCAATGCAGCAGCTGTTCGAGTGTTTCTCTTAGATTATAGAAAAGTATTTGGTCTTGTTGACCATCGCACCCCGGCCAACAAGCTGCAACAGCTAAATATATCCCATAGCGTCATCAATTGGGTTGTTGATTTCCTCTGCAACAGATCACTGCGAGTAAAGCTCAGCAAAGACTGTCTGTCTGAGTGGAGTAAAGTCCCTTCTGGAGTGCCCAAAGGGACCAAGCTTAGTGCCTGGCTGTTTTTACTTATGATTGATGATCTCTCGGTGTCTAGTGTCTTTGAAATGTGGAAATACGTGGACGATACTACGGTCTCAGAAATGTATACCTAAAGGTCACTAGAGCAAGGCTTAAGATGCAGTAGACCAGCTGAACAGAGACAGGACATAGGAACTAACCATTACTTTTAGTCGTACCAGTTCATAGTCCCCTAGGGCACTGATTGACAGTCTACCTATCGAGTCAGTTGGCAAGACAAAGTTGTTTGGGGTTACCATAAATAAAAGCTTAACTTGGAACGATCACATAAAAGAACTTTTGAAGAAAGCATCTTGCAAACCGTATTTTCTAGTTCAGTTCAAGCGGGCGCAGATTACACTTTAAGATCTAGTGGCAAATTATCGTGCGTGTATGAGATTGTCATTAGATTATGCCTGCCCCCTTTTCCAGCACGCGCTTCCAAAATACCTTCAACTAGATCTCGAAAGAGTGCAAAAAATGGCCCTGTCATGTATTTTTCCCCGGGTTCCTTACTGTGAAGCTCTTAAGCTTGCCAAGATCGAGCCTATTAGGGACCACCACAACCACCTCACTAAAAAAACTGTTCCAGTCAGTTGTGAACGATCTCTCAAGTATATTACATTATTTGCTACCGACACGCTATAATGCCGTATATAACTTAAGAAGAGAAAGGAGGTTTGCCCAACCATTATTCCGAGAAAAAGAGGTTCGCGAACTCCATTGTAAATAGGTGTGTTTCAAAGGAAATATACTGTAACAGTTAAGTGCGTTTTTATTCCACAAGCTTGTGAGTTTATAAATTTTCACGTTAGATTTAATAGAGGTTTTTTACTATTATTATTACTAGTATTGTAAAGTCACGCAATTCAGTTAGGTCTGCAAAATGTCTATTAATAAAACACGGTCTCTCTCTCTCTCTCTCTCTCTCTCTCTCCCCCTGGGAACTGAGTCATAACCATGAAACCTTTGCTGTGTTTGTCTAAACCGAAATATGCGGTAGCGTTGATTCCGTAGATAATTTTTCCTTGAAAAACGAAAAGCATCTCTAGGGTTGCGAAGAACTTTTCTAGAGAAATAAACCATTAAATAAACAAAACTCCCTAAAAGAGTTCCGCCATCTTTAATTATTGTTACCATTACATGAGTTCCCAATTTTTTCAGGTTGATACTGTATACCAAGTAAATTGCCAGCTCAAATGTTAAAAACACTTTCAGTGTACCTTGATTTAAAAATGATCATTTGGGTAACTGGAGTTCTGAGAAGGACTGCTTTTGGCTACCGAGGTTTCGACAACCTGTGCGGAAGTCAACTTCAGAGTCAAGTGATCGCCCTTAGTCATTTGAAAATTCAAAGACTCTGGTGAGCGATTTGATTGGTGAACAACTTTTTTTTTCAGTGTCAACAAATTTTTTTGAGTTTGGGAAAAACCTGTTACTTCTAAAACTGTTCACATTAAACTTAATTCCCTAAAGTGTCAACGCAATCTTAGCCACAATTTTATTAGTTTTTGACAATTATACGTTAACCTCACTAAATAAGTTGACCTACCCAACAGTTGTCATGGAAACAAAGGCCCACCAAAAGCCTTCCCATGTTCCCTTGGTAAACGATCTGGGAAAGTTTTCTTCGTTTTTCCTGTTTTCCTGGGAATGCAACCGCAAATGAGAAGTTATTAAATATTGTCCCATAAACGAAGTTGACAAATTTTAAATATGCCATCCTATGTATACGTATGTGTTTTTGTTAAGAACTTTTAA
>BLFN01000068.1:2196288-2203788 GCA_014634225.1 Acropora yongei | reverse complement strand
TGTAGGCCTTCGAGATTCATTTTGTTATATGTGTTGTAGTTAATTTTTATTTCCAGTTAAATTTTAATTTTCCTTTGTTTTTGTGTATGGTAATGTATGCAAAAAACAAAGGAAAGCCAAAATTTAACTGGGAAAAAATTAACTACAACATATACATGTGCAGTGTGTACCTTTACAATAATATACAACTATCCCCCGACGGGGAGGTGAATAGTGGTGGTTATATACCGAGACACGAAGCGTCGAGGTATATATCCACCACTCTTCACCGACCCTGTTTTAAGTCTTAATATTACTAAATTTATAAAAATAAAAATGAAAACTAGCTTTGCCGTATGGCCGTGCAACACCACCATAGAGTGGCCGATTTTCTGCTTTGGTGTTTAGATTTGCATTTAAGGCTGATATTGCCAAAATGTTTTGGTTTTAACCAAAAAAGATTGTTAAAAAATGACTCATTAGATTTCCTGAGGAATTTGTTTTTGTTAAACAAATAGTCTATAAATTATTTATTCCCTGCCTCATTTGGCTGAGAAATGCTTCTGACTCTTTTCTCTGGAAGTTGAATTTCAGCCATTTCTTTAGAGGTGAGGGTGGGTCGGTATTCAAAACTGGGAGACTTTGTCTAATCAACCATCTGTTTCAGAGTATCGTGATGAAACTATATCCAACATTTACTTGCTCTTATTTTCAGAAACAATACAATTCCAATAATAATTAGAATATAGAAATAATTTCTGCAACCACTAGTTGTTAATTTGATATATTAATTGTGGCAATCATACCAGATAAACCAATGATATAAATAATTATTATTAGAGAAGTTATTTCTATATATTCCTCCTTGCGGTCAGACATTATGGATTCATCTAGTCCCAGTTCTTCAAAGGTCGGGTAGTGCTTCCCAGTAGATATATCTCTATATCATTGTACAATTATCATCAAAATGTATTGTCAGAGTTATTCCAGTGGATGGTGTCATTTATCCTTTGAATGACTACGGCTTCGTACCACATTGGAGCAAAAAAAATAAATTACATTTTTTGGTGTGTAAGTCAACCCTTTTTATTGGAGCTAAAAATTGAGATTTAACTTATTTTTGATGTACAACCTGAGTTCCATGCAGAAAAAATTTGTATTTATCAAGTGACACAATAAAATGGGGCTAAATGTAATTTGGGCAAAGTTTATAACCTTGAAGCAATGCTGGTCAGCAGTTTCCCTAACTATACAAGGGGTGGCCTGATGTCTCTGGCAGGGGCACCTCATGGCTTGCTTGCAGTTCTTCGCAAAGTGTTATCGCAATAGGTTGCTGTTTGTGTGCCAGTTTGTGCTTTGGTTTTTCCCATCCCTCCCTCCCTCTTGATGTAGGGACTAGTTAAGTAGTGGGTTGGTAAGTATTCCACTGACTTATTCAGTGTGACGGTGCCTGATGGGGGCTACTTGCAGGGTTACCATGGATACCTTCTCCTCATGCTAGAGCATTGTGAGAACCCTTTAACTTTGTAGGCACCAATGCCCAAGCTCATCTATTGGTGATGAGTTTAAATGCAAGTTATGTTAAAATCTCCAAACTTCAATGCCATGCTTTCAAGATAAAGGTATTTCGTTAAACTTTGCAACTTCCGCATGATGTTTGGAAGCCTTTCATGCCGAGTGGTAAGTCAAAACGCTTCAAAAACATGAAAGGATGAAGTCACATTAAGACAAGAAGGCCACCATCTAGTATTCCATTCGCTCTGACAAAGGGCTAACGCTCTGACGAAGGGCTATTACGCTCGAAACGTCAGCTTTCTAAATCTTTCACGGTGGTAATTCAACCTTTATCAACTCGTTTGATAAAACCAAAATTTTTGTTTTGATCTCTCCCACCAACGCAGCACCACAGTTTCTTTAGAAACTAGAAATTTAACCACCATCTAGTATGACTATCATAATAAAAACCTGTCAAGCACTGGTTGCTAAAATCAAAGATGGCGGATATTGATGTGTTCTCTGAGAAGATTGTGAAAATTTTGTAATGATTTTACCCTTACAATTTTACCTTAACCTTTGAAGCTTTATTTGATTGCACAGTGCACAAAGCTGGATGTAGGGAATGGTTTTGGTGACAAATTTGGCAGTTAACTTTTAAGCACAGTAACCTTATATGCATTGGTGACTGTATCAGTGTAATGTCTTGCCCTGTTATGCTAAATTGCAAAAGGGTGAATTTCAGGGGTTATAATTTTTTCCACCCACTGAATGACCGATTTGTCTTGTGTATTAGTCATGGTAGATTTTTTGGAGTGATTTTCAAGATTTAAAAGGTTGACCAATGCACCAGAAATATGGTAATGGCTGAACAGCATAAGGAACTCTATATAAAATGGGGGGGGGGGGTATATAACTTTCTGGAGTATGTAATATTTCATTATCATCTAATGGCAGTTAACATGGACAAAAAGCCTAGTTTGGGCTGGATATGAACCAATATTTGTGCCCTACAATGAGGTTCTTTGCTTGTTTAACGAGTCCATCCTGAATAGCTGTGGTATTTCTGTGGTTTTCTCTCATAGCCAAATGGACAGGATTTGTAGCATTATAAGAAATGTCATTTTGGAGCACATTCTATTTTAATTTTTAGTGGTACCAAAACTTACTGCTTTCTTTCAATGTTATTTTTGTTTTAGCTGATACTTCAGCTCTTCTACCTAGTAACTGGTCACGTGGGAGGACCAACCTTGATAATGGTGAAGAAGGATGTGGCTCACCTCAGGGAGGAAGTCCTTTGGGTAGGCACAAGTACATATTCTTATTTTACTTGATATTTAGGGCTCTAAAAAAGAAAGGAATTATTAATCTATTAGGACCCTTAATTAAGTTGTCTTCTCTTCCTATTAACATGCACTATATTGGTTATGCTTAGCCTATCAATAATTTTTGTAAATGAATAAATAAATAGTATATGTGCCTCCCTTAAATCCATTCTTACCCTGATTAGAAGAATCAAGGAGGGGGGGTGGGGAAGGGGGCTGCATAAAGAAAGAATCATTGGTATTTTGGGTGTTATGCCAACAAGTACAGTATGATGGACAAAAACAAGTTCCATTTTGCAGTTCCAGAAAATATCCAGACCCCAACCATGAAGGGAATTGGAGATTCTTGAGGGGTGAGGGGTTCAATGGCCCAGGAAAGGAAATTCTGAAGGGGAGAGGAGTTTCAAGGCCAAATTTGCTTCCAGATGGTCGGGAAATGATTTTGCGTGAATTCATATTGGCTTCATATTGGCTTCATGTTACTTAGCAGTTTTTCTGGGTCGTTGTGAAGCTTAACTCAGACAAAATAATTATGTTTTCCCTAACCTTTCTGTAGTTGACAGAGGTTTATTTTACTTTAACTTAAAAGTTCAATGGATGCAAACACAAAGCAAGTGACAAATCATTTGGGTTTTGTTACTGGAGGCTGACATATTTCCTTGTGCAAATGAAAAATCTGAAGGAGTGGTGGGAACCTATTTGAAATTCCCTCTGTGGTAGGGGTCTGGATATTTTCTGGAACCACACATTGCATAGAATAATCGTACTTATGAAATTGATGAAAATTAGAAATAACTGTCATATATCGTCAATACCATTATTTAAATAAAGCCTGAATACTTTTCCAAAAAATGACATGATGATTGCAATTTATTAGTAGTGCTACTTTCAGTTAATTTTAGTGGTGATAAGAATGTCTGAAAAAGTCAGGTCCTTCTATCACGAGCTGCAATGATCATGTCAGTTCTTTACTCTGCATGTTTATGGTGGTAAAAGTGGTGGTTCGTAAAAGTGGTGGTTCCAGGATACCTTTGAGCTATGAATATTTTATGTGGGTTAAATTTTGAAGGAAAAAATGTCTACATGGTTGAAGTTTCTTTTCAGATGTAAAATCATGTACTGTATTGTGTCTATGGCAGATCTTTGAAAAGCCCACTGCTAGACTTAGCATAGTAATTTTAATTTTACATCATAAGTGGGAAGAGATAAAAATTTGTTTTGAATGTGGGCCAGGAAGTATCAAATAATTATTAGTAAAATAAGTCTTTTCATTAACATCTTTGTAAAATATTTTAGTTCTTGAAACATGCAATAATTATTATTAGTATTGTTTGACAATGTATAATAATCACTTGACTATTTCAAAAATCACTTGACAATCCTCTCACCAGAGAGTTATGTCTTGCCTTCTTTAGATGATTGATCATAAGCCTTCATAAAATTAATTTTGTTCAATAAGTGTTTTTCTGTTGTTGATATCACTGTTCTTTGGTATAATATTATAAAATTAATCATTTATTGATGTTGTATAACTTAAGAGGCACAAAAAAAATAGTTCTACTACTGGAAGCCTGCATTGTATAGTAATAATATTATTGTTATTGAATCCTTGGCATGAAGTTAGTACAAACTTCCTCTTAACTACGTTCTGAAAACCAAATTGTCATGAGGGAATTATAAATGCACAGGCCATTTAATTATTAAATATTTTAGGACTTTTTGTTATTGAGTTCACTTGTGCGGTTGCATTATTTTGCAGTCACTTGGCCTCATTAATTTACCATAAAGCTTAGAAGGGATTGAAATTTTGAGCAAATCTTGGCTTATGTAAACCTCTGCAATCAACTGTTAAGAAAGTTTTTAATGCCTTGTGAAAAATGATGTCCAAATTTTATGCAACCAATATCTATAAATTGGTGATTTAATTTTCTTTTGCAAACTTAACTTGAGGAGTATAGTCATTCAGTAGTATCCAAGGATCTAAGAAGGAACTTGTAGCTATAACACTGCTATGTCAGTGAAGAAGGATGGTACGTAAGAGAAAGCAGAAGAAGGGTAGGAAATCATTTTTTGTTTAGATGTTTGCTTTTATTTTGTATTTACAACAGACTTTATAGTTATATCCATAGCTGCATGTTACCATTCATATAAGCATGATAATAATTATTATTATTATAATAAATTTCATTTACCATCTATGTATCAATTGATTTTATAAGAAAAAATCTCTTTACTTTGGAAGTGTTATGCTGCTTAAGATCAAAGTATAGTTGTGTTCAAGAGAGTTGTATTGACCTATTAAAAGTGTCCTTGTTGCACACAGTTTTTATTGTGTGCCTTTAATTTAACAGCTAGATTATATTGCTGGTGGTCTCAAAAGTGCTTTTTTCTGCACAATTTTAACTTTACTAAGAAGGGTGTAAAATATTTTATATTCACTAATTTTTTTTTCTCAATAATTGTTTCCAGTTATAGGTATTAATACTGTCGGTTAAAATGGATTCCAATTCAAATATTGATTTCACCCTACTGTACCTACTTTCATTTCTTATTTTTTTCGTTCCATTTATATAATAAATACCAGACAAAAAGAAATTAGAAGTCAAAGTAATTTGAAATCATTTTGACCTGCTATTCATTTTAACCCACAACAGCATTAATTATGCAGTAAAATTCATGGTTCAATCTATTAAAATGTGTCAGATGTCTCAAAATTTGACATCAAGGTAGTTATAATAATAATTGCTTTAAAACAATTATTTTTTTTGGCATGGCCTGTGGTTGATAAATCAAAATTTGATCCATCAACCACAGGCCAAAGTAGTAATAATAATTATTATTATTGACATGGCTTGTTTCTCAAGTCAACTGAAATTTGAACACTATTATGTCTGCATTTGCCTTGTTATAGTGCAATGGTTTTGAAAGTGGAGGTTATGGGCTGATTGTGTGAAAGAATAATGTTTTCCTACCATAACCATAAATTTAGAACCAGACCTTCTGTATCATACAGTGTGGTAGTAAAATTTTTTGGTCCCTAGTATTTTCCCATTGCCCTCAGAAATAAGTGTTGTTCTATTCTTAGATGTAATTTTAATTAAATTTTTTCTTTCCATCAACAAAATATCACTATATTAAAAGATACTCTTTTTAAGTGATTGATTGTGCCATCATACATGTATTCATTGTGGTGATAATTTGTATTACTACCATGTAGCTGCAGCAAAATTGAAAATACAATATTATCCATATGTACAACTGCTAAAGGTAAAATTTCCATATTGATAATATTATTATTATGGTGCTGGAAGACTTACTGTAGTGTGAGATGAAGTCATCAAACATGAACGACCCTTCTTTGTATTTATTATAAGCAACTTAAAGATTGAAGAACAAGTACAACTTTAACTTTTCTTTTCTGAGCCTATCTTCACGTGAAACTCATATTCATACTTGATCTGTAATCTCAAGGTCACTCATTGTTGTCACAGTTGGACTATTTTTTTCTTATACTCAGCTAGTGTTTGTTGGCTGGTAGTTTATCCCTTTGCTCATTGCTATGACATAAAAATGGCGAGTGCTGGGTGGAAAATTTTCATCCTTGGGTGCACATGAAAGTAATGGACAAATGCCCTTAACATGAGTAGTGTTCTTTTTTCCTTTTTTTTCTTTTTTCAGTGCAAGATGAAACAGAATCTCAGTTTAAATTTGATGGGTCAAACTCATCAAGAAATCCATCCTTGCCCATCAAATTGGACAGGAAAGATAAGGAGAGGCTGGTCAGTTTTCTCTTTCTTCTTTCACTCTTTAGAACTGTTTGAACTGGTGCGGGACTGTCTGCAATACAAGCTGGAAATATTACTATAATAAATTATTCTTTGTTAGGGCAGGGTACAGTACATTAGGAAATTACACAGCAAAAAGAAAAAAACAAAACAACAACAACAATAGGGACAGGGAGAGAGAGATGTTATGACAAGTATCACAAATACACAAAATTGTTAATAATGATTGGTCAACATTTGAGGTAGGGAACAAGAGTCCCCATATACTTTGTACATGATGTTGTAGTTTTTTGGGTAAGTCATGTCATTTGTATTTTTAAATTTCTTTCAATGGAAAGGGTGTCTCTTGGTGAATTTCTAGAATGGTCTGAAAGGTATGTAGTATTAATAATATTATATTGCTGTTGTTTGATGAACCAAAAAATAATAGCAAAGAGTACAGGTGTATGGTAATATAATTACATGAAAGCATTTAGACTGCTTTTAGCCACTTGGTTTTTTACGGAGTTTCCCATCTTTAGCAGCAACAACTTGACAAGAAAGTGTCAGAGCGATCACCATCACTGACAAGAAAAACATCAAAAGAGTCTTTCAAGGTAAAATTTGTTGAAATTAACATTGAATTCAATAATAATAATATTGTTGACACACCAAGTCAATTATGGATGCACCAACTTGGTAGTGGAGTAAATTAAAAGATTATTTGTGTTACATCGAATATTTACACCATATATTTATCACACAAAATGTTAAGTGAAGCTCCAGTGAACGATGCATGTTTTAAATCTCACTAGAACTTGAAAATGGCATCACGGAAACACTGAAACATCATTTATTTTTATCACTAACATCATGCCAGTGTTTTACCAATTCAGTAACTCACAAATTAATTGTTTGTTCTTAGATATACAGTAATT
>BLFN01000068.1:2127685-2132685 GCA_014634225.1 Acropora yongei | reverse complement strand
TCATGGAAAAACAAAAACAGCAACAACAGTTTCACCAATAAAAAAAACGACAACAATTGAGTTAAGAACCTACGTACGCAAGTTCTAAACTTTCCCAAGAAGGAACTGCTGACGTCGACATTTGACAGGTTTCCAATCTCCGTTCTTTTTTCCGCGGAAGTTTGGAACCAAGTGCATCGTGCATCTGCAGACCTGCGAAGGCGACTTTCAATCATTATTCCAAGATTTTGTGTAGATCATATGAGCAAAATTATTCCAAATGTCTTGATTTTAAAGCCTTAATAGTCAGATGCCATGGATGGTGCTCTGGGTAAAAAGAGAAGAAGAATTGAAAGTGCGATTGAGTAAGTTCGCGATCATTTTTCTGTTCTCCGAGAGATTAGGTTATCGAATGGGTTTCTCGAATTTTCGTTGGTCAGGCAATAATATTCGTGTAAAGATTCGACAACACTGTTTTCGTAAGTAATCGAATTGTATGTAGAATATTTTGTGATGCTGTACGTAAGGGGATCTTATTGTTTACACGTGAAATTACGGCAGACACTGACAACCCGTCTGGAAGAAATACCTAATTGAATGCATATCTATGAATATACATCTACGATTTCAGCAAGGAAGTACTTTTCGCATTCTAACGAAATGGTGAGCGGACACACTGAAGAACTGTTTTGTTGTCCTTTGACCTGCATTAACATCTTTGCTGGAAAGGATCAAACAGTTTGCTAAAACTTTTGCGACTGTCTTATTGCTCCGTCTTGTCACTCAGATAAATACATGTATCTAGCTTAGAATGCTCCATACATGAATTTGGGTTTTCCAGTTGTCTGAGATTTTTCTCTAACTACAGAAGATCAATTATTAAGGTGATAGATTATTCCATTTTGGCGAATTAACCGATCGCTATTTCACGTGTTCATGTGGAAACAAATCATGTCGTTTTCACGTGAAATAGCCGGCATACTAAAGATAATGCGAAATGTTCTCCTCTCAAAGTCAAACATCACCATGTTCTTTCCGAATGACCTAACGCAAGGAAACTTCATTTCTTTTGGTTTTATTATGTTTCCAGCTTTTGGCGATTGTTTTATTGTATTCCTTTACCTTTAAAGCATTCTTTTAAAATAATCCAGAAGATTAATATCGTTATAAAATTATCATTCACGTGAACGGTGGACATGATGTGACATCACAACACAGACATTCTTGCTAGGTAGCTCGGGGGCAAGCTGCGCATTTCAATTGAATTATTTAAAGAATGTTTGTGCAGCCGGATCTAAAGACGATGTTTACATTCCGTGATGTTTGGTGCAGTGGAGCATTGATAAGAGTAAGTGGAGATAAAGAAAAATCATACCAAGGACGTCCAGAGACTTCATGATATATTTCAACATTTTTCAAACGAAGAGGACTAAAGATGTGAGGAGATATACATAAAAAAATTGGAATGTCAAACTAAAGTTCTGGCTATTGTAATAAAATTATTATTATTTTCTTCTAACCTTTCTTATAATAATTATTATTGATTACAGTAAGAGTAGAAAGGAAGTTGAAAATTGATCAACCAATGTTCCCCGTAAATAGATGGATACCTCAATTTCAATTTGACCTATATGATGTGCAGGAAACATAGGTGAATGCTGGCAATACAAATTGGATAACAACAAAGTAGATAATTCTTTTATTTGTGAGCCTCTGAACAAGGGAACTGCTTGCTGCTAAAAAAGCTCACTGCAGAGAGACAGTTAAAATTTGTTTTCTCCTAGATGCAGACAATTCTATGCTTTGGACACTTGCCAGTGTTAGTAAGATGAAGCAAGCACTGTGTTAATTATTTTTTTCAGCCTCTAAATCTTATGCAAAATAAAGTGTAGTCTTGAATTTTTCTTATGTGCTGTGAAGTTTGTCAAAGATAATAAAATGCTGTGCATATGTCTTGCAGGGAAGATAGTGATGCAGAAACTGTTGACAGCGAAGCAAGGTAAAATTAAACATTTCACATTTTTATGTTGCACATTTTTCTCTTTGAACAATCTTAGCCTTTGTTTGGCAATGATGATGGCAATGATGGGTGAAAAAAATAATAATAGTAATACTGTAGCAATTAAATAAAAGTGGGAAACTTTTGGCTTGATGTCATGGCTTTCATGCAGATTGTCACTATTGACACCAGACTTGATTCATTAACTGCTTATTTGTTCGCTGGTTTATTTGTATTTGCAGGGATGGAGAGGAGAGTCGGAAAGGGTGGCCCAAGACAGGCACAAAGTAAATGTTTATTCATAGTTTTTACTGCATGGCATTTTCTTTTCCTTGATGCAAGTGTCAAAGAGTACTCTTTCTCTATGACATGCTTATTTTCAGTAATTTTCATGCCATAGTTAAATCAAGAAGCTGGAGCAGAGCAAAAGCATGCTGCATTTTGTTAAGATACATTTCATTTCATTCCAGTGCCTTGCATTTTTTTCTCTATAGCATATGTCATGTATGTCATGGCCTATTGTCACCTCAAAATTCAAAATAGGCTGTAATCTTGCCATTCCTTTCAGTCTAGTCTATTGGAAGGGCTGCTGATAGGTTTCCTTTTGGGATATATTGACGTTACAAATTACATTTCAGAACAGTTTCTGAGGATTGACCAAACAGTACAGGTGTAAAAGTTTTGATTGTCAAATTTTCCTAACTTACATGACATGAGCAGAAAAAGAAAGAACAATATGTAGTGTTCTCCTTTTCAGGGAGTAACTGGTAAATTTACCATCTCTAACATCGCTGATTCAGGGGTTTTAATCGAAGCTGGCAACCGGCAAATTTCGGCCCCCCCTTCTTCCCAAATGATTGCCGTCTATTTTCTATCTTACATTTCATTTGAGTCATTAATGTGGTTACTTAATCAATATTTATTGCTGGATGTAAGCCAGAATACAGGAAATGGCATTTGTGGGCTTCAAGATTCCAAAATTTTCTGGGGGATCATGCCCCCAGACTCCCCTTAAAGGGAAGGGGCCTTATGGTCGGCCCCCAAGTCTTAGAGCAGCAAACTCTAACAGGGTCTGCCATCTACTTAAGACTTTATTGAAACCCCTGCTGATTACATAAATGACCTGGAATGATTTGTTGAAAATTCAACTGGTAAAAGAAAAAAAAAATCATGCATATTCATTTAACCACATTCTAATCCTTGTATTCAAAAAGAAGCAAAGAGAAAACTATCAATATGTGGACTAAAATAATGCAAATTTCTATTTGATATAATGGACTGAGAAGGTATAATAAGCAATGATGCCCCCTAGTGCTCCACCAGTATGAAAAACTGTCTCTTTTACCTGTTGTGCTGATAAAAAGGCAAAACACTGAGTATGTAATAATAATTAAGTTTTATGGTGAATAATTGAAATGCAATGGTTACTGCATACTCAATGTACCTACTTGTATCTTGTGCTATGTTTTTTAACTCATTTATCATTTTCGAAAAGGCAACTGAATCACAGTGAGATTGAGAAGAGAAGGCGTGACAAGATGAATACATACATAAATGAACTATCTACTATGATCCCAATGTGTAATGCCATGTCACGCAAGCTTGATAAACTCACTGTATTGAGATTAGCTGTTCAACACATGAAGACATTGAAAGGTTAGTTTTTCAACATTCTTTCAGTTGAGGACCCTAGGGGCTAATAGCAATGCAAATTCAGGGTTTAAAATAGTTATCAATGTTATATTATTTTTTTCAACTTTTGGAGCCCAGTATTCTTCAGGTTCATCCTTTCTTCTCTTAATGTGTACCAAGAGATGTTTTAAATGAAAACAGTGCTAACATTTCAAGCCTCATTGCTTCATTGGAGCAAATGGGTATGTTTTGAAATATAAAAAAAAATTTTATCTTTTCATGGTGGCAATTTGACCCACATCAGGTCATTTGATATATCAAATTTTTGTTTTTTTTAATACTTTCCCACCAAACCACCACCACCAGTACTTTAAAAACTAAGCCATTTATGTCCAGGACATCCCAGTGTTCCCTTAAAAACAATAAAGTGCCAATACTTTTTATTAAATACCTAAATTGTATTAGATCATTCAGAAATTAAAATGAAATTATAACCAAATAAAAATCATGTGAAACTGGCAAGAACTACAGTGCACATATCGAGAATGATTATTGTTTTCACTGACATTTTGAGGTGCCCTTGATCCTTTCACTGAGACGAACTATAAGCCAGCATTCCTGTCAGATGAAGATTTAAAGAACCTTCTCCTGGAAACTGCGGAGGGATTTTTATTTGTGGTTGGTTGCGACCGTGGATGTCTTCTTTATGCATCAGATTCTATCCAGAATTACCTGAACCAAACTCCTGTAAGTTTATTTTCATTCAGTTCTTTTTATGAAGGAATAACTGCAAAGTCAAGTCTTGTACTCTGCTAGTTTTCAGTTGTCCTACAGCAAAGTCTAGTGTTGTACTCTGCTGCTATTCAAATATTATTGTCCAACTTCCAGTTTTTGTGTTTCTTCATATTTGTATAGGTAATCACATGATTTTGAGGGCAATTCGGAATAAATAAGCACGAGTAAATTTTTCAAAGAGTAACAAAATTATGCAATTTGTGGTCTCTGAAAAATTTACAAGTGCTTATTTATTCCAAAATTACTTACCGGTATTAATTATTCCAAATTAGTTCTTAATGAAATACATGAAAAATTTAGAGATGGTTAAGCAGAACAAACGCACACGTATCACGCAATCAGGGAAAATTTGCGCCATCAATTGCACCATCCAGGGCATGCACTTGATTTGAAAGCAAAAGATTTGATTGGGCATCTTTGAGTTTCTTTGATAATTGACCAATCAGAATGCATGGTTTGTTTCCTCTTTTTGCACTGAATTAACTCTTTTCTGCACTGTTTAAAAAAAAAAAACTGCACTGCTCTTAACCAATCAGAATGAAGAAATTTTTTCATGTATATTATTAGGTGCATTATGGAGCACTGTAGTATTTTT
>BLFN01000068.1:1969120-1971620 GCA_014634225.1 Acropora yongei | reverse complement strand
CGATCAATTGGCAGAAGGAACACAAAATAGCTTCTCAGTGGTACTAGTTCCGGTATCATAAATTTTCATCTCTTATTCAGCTTAGGTAATACTGGTATATCAAAACAATTATTGACTTCCAACTGCACGGACAATACTTTTGTACCTTGCACCTGCCTAATCGTTCTAGACAGAGTCCCTTCACGAACCACTTAGATCTTATTCTCGTTTCCCTAACACGAAGCCACTGAGAGTTTGCCATACCTGGTCCCCCCACCCCCGAAGGGTGCAGACTTAACCGCAACAACCTTGTCTCACACACGTTAAACACATTTTTATGACCGATAGGTGTATTCATCAACAACGAGTTTTCCTTTTCTTAATCACGTGACCGGTGGCAGCTTCCACTACAAGGGATGTTAGTTCAAGGGTGAGCCCCCTCAGTATGTTCCTCTCAGAAGATAAATAATTCGCCTGGGAGGAGAGAGACGACGCTGAGTGGAGTCAAAGGAAACGACGCAATAACAGCGGGGGATCTGGAACCTTAGACCATCAGATCCGTTAAGACTCAGCCATTACACCGTTGCGCCTCCGATTAATCATTTTGTGCATGGAATAACAATTAAACACTTGCCTGTCCTTGTTTACTTGAACACGAAGCCTCCCAAACTGCCTTTGGATCATCATTTTGTTAATTGCAACAACATTTTCAAAAAAGGCATCGCCCACCGTTAACTAGATCGAATTTCAAAACAAATTAGTAATTTGGTTGTAAAAACCGATGAAGGAAGTCTGAAAACCAACATAAAGGACCAACGAGCTGGAGAAGTCATTTCACATCAAAAAGGTTTAAAATGATTGCAAGTCCTAGAGAGAATTTGAAGGTAGAGAGGAAGAGTAGAATTCTCTATTTTCCAATTCCCCATAATGCACTCTGTTTGCCCCCCAAATTTTGCATAAACTATTCTTGCGGAATGCTCTTGGGAATATGCAGACCTCCCAAGAGTATTTCACAACAATAGCTTATGCAAAATTTGGGGGGCAAACAGAGTGCATTATGGACAATTGGAAAATAGTGAATATGAGACCTGTTTTTATGATTTTCACAAACGGTATTCGAACATTTACGGGCACAGGTTTCCTTTCATGTTACCGTTCCATAGAGTCATATGTAGAAGTGCATCATGATAGAATTGCCCAAATGGCACACTGCTTGCCATAGTTTTCTCTCTTAAGACTGACAACACTTAATCTTTCAGGTGTGGGAAATTAATTCTCATTACCAGCCACAGATTCTTCGCAAGGTCTCTGAAAGAACCTGTCCACTTTTCTCATCAGACCTCTTATTCCCATTCAAGAAAAAAAAAACATTCTAAATTGAAAAATGGGACATGGACAGTCATATGCACTTTTGAAAACTGGCTTATCCGTTGAACTTCGACTGTCATATAAGACTTTCACTCACCATTGAGTAATACTGGTCGAGTTCTGCGTCATTTTTTATGAAAGGTGGGTATCCAATATCCTCCGCCATGGCATTAGCCTGCAATGAATGAATGAATAAATGGAAACTTTTATTACTAATGTGTGTTGTTTTGTAGGTAGTTGTAAACAAATAGGTGGCACCTAACTATCTACGCACTCAGAAAACTTAATGCATTTAAAAAATCGAGGTGTATTAGAAAGCCTAAGACATAAAAAAGGATATGATGTCTAAGTTATAAAATGCTATACAGTTCGTTCAAATATGTATGTTAGCTGAAGTACATATTACAGTTGTTACTTCCGGTAACAACCTTAAGAATCTTAAGAATTTCTGGTATGATATATATTTGTATTTAGTATGTTTTTAATTTATATAATTTATACGCTCTTTATGAAGAACGTCATCAAGTATTGAAAA
This sequence comes from Acropora yongei, assembly GCA_014634225.1. Taxonomy (NCBI): domain Eukaryota; kingdom Metazoa; phylum Cnidaria; class Anthozoa; order Scleractinia; family Acroporidae; genus Acropora; species Acropora yongei. Next base: position 1,969,738 of record BLFN01000068.1, on the reverse strand, counting down.
TTGCGTGTACCGTGAAATCATTTGGCCTAGCCACTTTTCTGATTTTTATTTTGCAGCATGATTGAATGTATCCCTGGATGTCACTTCAATCTATTTCTGTTTCGTAATTACTTTGCATCTTGGTTGGAAGGGAACCGTTGTGTTCAGTCTGTCATTTACTGAGCTGCATTTCGGAAAAAAAACACGAATTTAAATCTCTTGGGTGGATTAGTTCCCTTGATTGAAGATAAACCTTTTCTCTAGCACTCTCTTTCGTTAATTCATCCATCCAATCTGCTGCCTTGAGATTGTTAGAGAAGGCTGCTCGAATACGCCTGGTCATGTCCTTTACCTATGTGCAAAAAAACAAAAACAAAAAACAAACCAAAAATCAATAAAGACCTTTTACATTGCAGCCTTCCCACGAGCTGTTTGCTTAAATTTGTCAATGAAACATAAAATTATGTTACTTTTCCTCAAGCGCATCACGCAGTCAACGCTTATCGAGAAAAGCAAAAACGCCCTCTGACTAACTTAACCATAACGTAATGGAATTTCTAAATACTGATAACTGCAGAAAACTATCTTCACCGAGAAAATTCGTTTGGAGTAGAATTAAAAACCAAAAACTTGTAAGTC
>BLFN01000068.1:1961620-1964120 GCA_014634225.1 Acropora yongei | reverse complement strand
TATTCCCACATCAAAACATCAGCTATAAAGAATATAGCATATAGATCAATTGTCAATCAAATGGACACATACAATGTTCCGTTAAAATTTGTGAAAATGGACCTTGGGTAATATTTCCAAAACTTTGTGTAAAATTTGCTTGTTCTGGGGTCCTTGTACAAGACAAATTATGGTTTTCCGAAAGAACAGATCAGTCTTGGTACTTAAATTACATTGAGGCTTCACAATGAGTCAGGTAACGTCTTTGAACTCGTCCGTGGTACAAAAGCGTGCATATGCTCACTGCCTCTTTGTGGATCTTATTCCTAGCTCTATATTCCAAAATATCCACGCTCTCGTAAGCGACCAACTCTAGTTAAGACCACCAATATGAAACGTTGTTTTAAATTTAACTTAATCTCTCTAATTAAAGGCTCTCGTAAGTAACCATTACCGTAAGCGACCGCGACCACCTTTGGGATTACCCAACTGAATATTTACATTTTTTTCCGCTCTTGCAAGCGACCTGACTCGAAGAGTTAGATCCAGATTTATCAGCACTTAAATAAAGCAAAGCCGCCGATGTTTGTTTTTTTACTTGCCTGGATATTTCAGTAGATGTGAATGTGACTAAAGTATGTGAATTAGTGTTTGTAAGTATAATACCTTATATTATCCGGCTTCTGTACCGTTTAAGAATTTACAAATTCCAAACCCGTTTTGCCAAAAGCCGTATTAAGCGACCAATCTTAATTGTTTATCATTTTGGTCGCATAAGAGAGCACTTCTCTTAAGCGACCAACTCTGGTTGCGACCACTTTCTCGAATTCCCGAGGTGGACGCTGACGCAAGCTTCGCATGAATACTGACGAATAACTCAAAATCAGTAGAGTCTCTACCTGCGAGTATCGTGCATCGTTCTCCAAAGCATGACGAATTACTTTCAAGTTTTCTTTCCTGACGATAGAGAAAGAGGTGATCTCACCCTCTTTGTTGCTAAGCTTATGTTCCTTGAAAAAGCCTCCACAGGCGTACGAATAGAAATCTTCACAAGGATCTACACTTGTATTCAGCTGATTCGAAATAGCTAGAATAACAACAATAAACAAAAATAATGAGCCAGGCTTCAATGGATTCACTGGTAAAAAGCCCTAAACAAAATGGCCCTATACAACTGCTGTTGCTTCTTTTCTAAGCATGTCTAAATTAAGCCCTCCTTGCAATATGCGTATTCCCTAAACTGAAAATTGGTAATTGTAACTGCATTCGTTGCGCAGTCTAAGGTTTACATATCCTGCAGAGATAGTTCTATGACATCTTACTAAAACGTCAAAGACAAAAATAAAAGGGATAAATGTATCAAAAATGAGAATATGGCGGAAGCTGCATAATAATAACGACAGAGAGGTATGACTCATTTACTGTCGAGTCTCTCCTCTCTTCTCCAATCCTACCGTCGCTCGGCTAGAAGTAGTAAAGCAAAAATATCCAGCGCTCACGGACTTAACTGGGTACAAATGTATTTTGTTTCGTTTGGGAAAGTTACAGATAGAAAGTTGGCGAAGATTCTACAAACTTCGTGAGATGTTGTAGCACAGGGAAGACTTGCAGACCCTTGCAGCTGTCACAAGAGAAAAGAGAAAAACAAAAATCAAACTGAGACACTTCAAAGAGCCAGGAATGTCGTTGCAGACAAAGAAGCTGGCAGATTGCTTATCTCGTCAGCGGTACAAGTAGAAATTAACTTTCACCTTGTTCCCACGAATGAGGTCGAGCTGACTCTGGGAACGAAATAAAAAATCACCCGTGGAAACAAGAGTTAAGTGAACATATAGCATGGCTGGATGATGTATGGGAAACAAATCACATATGAACGGCAGGTTGCGGTATTTTTTTCCCACTTTCCTAACTCCAACCGAAATTGCTGCGCATGCGTATATATAGCCACCGTACGGATAACAGGATAGAGCAAAAAAGAAAAACAAATTCCTTAAGATATTACCAAAATACTTGTGCAGGCTTGGATGCAGTGCCCTTAGTGTACACTGATCTAAAAAAAATACTGGATCGAGCTTCTATTGTTTAGAAAGTGAAGCCAAAGAAAGTTAGCGGCAGCCATCTTGTTGGGACAACCTTGAGACCCTGTCATTTACTTGTTAGCATTGAGGAAAAAATCATTTGGATGCTACCCGCGAACGACATATTATTCCGCTAAATAGTGAAGAAGATGCATTTTTCTTAAACGTTATTTTACCCATGGCATCTAGTAAGCTCTACCGCGAAAGTGGTGCCAACAAGATTGTGCCACTGGCTACAATTTTGTGGGAGCGAGAAAAATATTTCCGCATATGAATTAATAGTAACAAACAATTATCTGTGGGTTTCTTTCACTTTCGGCCTTCTCTAAATTGTGCTATGCCTCAGTGTACCTGTTGTAGCTTTAGGCGTGCTTGTAGAACTCAACTTGAAACTCTCTAAAATGCGAAGAAGAAAAAAATGTCTTACAAATGACAACATTGAG
>BLFN01000068.1:1934120-1936620 GCA_014634225.1 Acropora yongei | reverse complement strand
CATATTCGGTACTGATTTCGCTATTTCTCTAACCTCGTATTGACTCGATAAATAAAAATCCACCAACTTCCCGAGACAGTTCTTTTTGTTACTGTTTATCGCCTAAAGTCACCATACATTGATTTAAAATCCATCGTTCTTTGTACCACTCGACTATTGCAGGAAAATGTATCAACGAACTAATCTCTTCTCGATCGAAATGACTGCTACTTAAGTCCAAAGCGTGGAAATGAGCAGTAAAATGATAATTTCCTCCACTCAGAAAACTTCCCAGAGCATCTAAATATCACTTATTAATATTTCTCAGGCGAAGAAGGCAACATGACTCTGTGGGAACTATGACTGAAATTGTTAAACACAAGCAGAGCTCGCAATGTCCCCGATTTCGTCGGCCATATTTGTTTTTAATTGGATGTAAAAGGTTTAAGGTCGTTTCGATACAAATTGAAGTCGTTTCGGGACATTATCGAAGTAGATTCGATACATGTAGAAAGTCAATTCGATTCGACCAGGCCCGTAGCAGAGGGAGAGTCAGGGGGGCCCGAGTCCCCCACCAGAAATTTTCAGATTTGAATTAAATTCCGCTACAAAAGTGAAATTTTGCTTACTAAAATGGACAGCTGTTAATGAAAGCTACAGTTTCCAAGCATTGTCGATCATAGTAAAAAATCTCGAAATGACCGAACTCCGATATAAACTTGTTCGCAGGGCGTTTTATGCTACAAATTATGCCAGGCGTACAATGCGAATACGGTGGTCTTGGCGTTTCTTCGCATATAGAGCCGTGATCGCCACCATATTGAAGTTTCCTTGTTCGCAATTGTAGTACGATATACCGCTGAAAATAGTTAACGGGCTCGCGATGTGCCCGATTTCTGGCGATGCTTCATTTTCAATCTATATGTATTCAAGTAAAAGTCTTTGTCCTTTGTAATTGTATTAAATATATGGCTATGTTCTTTGCTTATGACTTATATCCATATCTTATTTATGTTACTCTCACGTTTGCACAGCATATATCCAAGATGAAGCTTTACGCAGCTTTAGCAGCTTTGATGCTCATTTCGACAGTGATGGGATCCTCCAGTTTGATAGAGAAACTTCGTCTAATCTCTCCAGAAAATAATGCAAACAAACCATCGAAGGTAAGGAGAAAACGTGAACCTTTTTCAGATTGCAGCCGGTGACTTTTACACGGCACGCGTTGGTAGGGTATACTAACGTTTGCTTAGGGCTTGAGGTTAGATGTCATATAGCGCTCAAAACCTCAGCAATTGACTGATTTGGTTAACAATAGGTGCCAGGTAATTCGACATTTATATCAACTGGTTTGATTGTTGTCCTCATTATAGCTGGCTATAGTGGCTACCGTAAAGTTTATCCTCTTATACCTTTCCATATTCCTTTACGTAATAACGGATAATGAAATAATATCAGAAGCCTATCGCCTAGGTGATAGGCTTCTGATAATATTCACTGATACCGTCAGTAGTGGAGGGAAACTCTTGTCAATTAATGAAATAATAGTTAACCCACTAATAAGAAAAAGTAAATACAATAGACTTATTTATTTTGCTGTTTGTTTTGCTTTATATAGTATTCTTTAGAGAGCGAAGAGAGGCAAGCCTCCGACGTTGAAAAACTTTAGCTGAAACTATCAGCAAACGAACATCTTAAACATATGACGGCTATCAACTTATTTTCTACCTTCACCATATTGTTTTTCTTCCAGATAACAAGATTAAAAAGAGATTGCCCATTTGGGGACAAATCGCTATTCTGCCACAGTGATAGGGATTGCTTACCCGGCTATCATTGGTGAGGACGATGAAAAGTTTACTTTCCAAATAAACTGTGGTGCCCAGTGTCGGTGGGAACGTGAAACACGAAAATTTGGTGTCAAACGAATGAGGGTCTAGATAGACACAGTAGCAGTTTGCATTAAATCATCAAATAGCACCGATACTGTCCGCTCAATTCAAACTGCTGCAATTGCTACACTTAAATACTATTATGGTCGTAACATGCTCCTTTAGTAATTGCTTATTGCAATTGGTTCATATTAGCCTTTTCAGTAAGCATCTCTTTGAGCGGAAACGTATTTTGGTTCTGCAAAATATGGATGAGAGGAAAAGGAGAGAGGGAGAGCTTTTTTTGTATCGCCGAAACACCCACCACGGAAACGCTTGCTATGCAGGCTTGATCCCTGCATATTGCGGGTACCTGTTTTTGGATTTTAACGGTCTCATATGCATGCAAACGCACACCCTTTCCAGGTATAACATTGATTTCTGTCGGCAATGATAAAACTACTTCATGTAAACTGGTTTGAAATATTTGCGCAACTGAAGGCTGCATGAAATTATGAAACAGTATTAATTTGTGGGGGCGGTGTTTACTTACAGCGAGACTGACTTAAGTTTACATACAGCGACAACTGACGAAAGCACTGTACTTCATCGAATTAATTGAACCTTTCCTGTCACAGTTCAGTTTTCTT
>BLFN01000068.1:1876620-1879120 GCA_014634225.1 Acropora yongei | reverse complement strand
AATTAGGTTTCATTGAGCATCATTCTTCATTGTTATTGTTGCTACGTAAAAATTAATAGTTATGACATACAGGCAAAAGCATCATTACATTGACACTAGCAAACACTGAAAATTAATTTAGAATAGTGATAATGAGAAAGCTACTGTGACTCTTAACACATATTTTTTTTAAACTATTTTCAGCTCAGTCAACATGGATCTGACCATGGGCAAAATGGAAAATGAGCTGTTGGCATGTGACTCTTATATGGGTACTCTTGATATGGGTAAAAGACCTTTTATCAGTGACTGATCACTTGAAGTAATAATTCTGAAGGGAGTTCCCAACTGTGAATGACAGATACCAGTTGTTCCAAGGGTGGAAAGCAAAGTTCAGTAGATAAATCACTATTCATTGGATATTGACCTAGGATAGGACCTAGGGTCTGGAACTGTCTTGCTGACTCTATTACCAATTTGGCAAGCTCTCCTATGTTTAAGAATAAAGTGCTAGAGTTTTTATTAAAATAGTTTCTGAGTTCTGCCTCACTCCTTTTTCGCAGCCCTTTTCTTATTTAATATTGTGATGTTGAGGTGGCCTATCCTATAAGCCTGGTGGTTTCCTCAGTTGTCCTCGCCTAACAACCTGCGGTATATGTTTGAAATTTGTCATACACTTAAAGGCAAATAAATGATGATGATGATGATGATGATGATTGATTTACCAGCTGGATGCCACTCAGTATCCATTAGATAAGTGACTATACAATAGACAATCCGTTAGATTTTGGAAGTGGTTATGCAGTGATTAGTGATAGCAGTCACTTCCTGACTTTCTAAGATGCACAAACACGCACACACTGTCAGATGGTTATTCAGTCGGTTATTTTTTTCATTAAAGTGCTTTAGCATGAAGCCACAAAAACAACTTAACATTGTAGTGGGTTACATCCATATTCTGCTGAGGATGAATCACACATAACAGGTGAAGAGAATTTGGGGCACAGCTTCAGCAGGCCAATGAGAAGGTGAGTTTCAGAAATATCCAACCGGAATTTACAAACCAACCTCGATTTTGATAGAAATGTTGTGAGTTTGCGCATTTCATTCACTGGTTTGAACTCAGAGCAGTTTTCAGATGATTGTCGAAAGTAATGACGCAATTAGGATTGCTACGCTCAGTGATTAGCTTAAAAATCGCGCGCCAGTTTCTCAGCCAATGAAAACCAAAAAAAATCGTACCTTGTACACGCGATTTTTCCCACGCTTTGAGCAAGTTTCATGAAATTGCTTGGAATTGTGATCAGTTCATTGCGCTGTTTGCTCCTGTTGTGATCGGCTGGAATAATCGCTTTAGTATTGAATTTTCTGCATTTATTTGAATACCGACCGCACTAGCAAATGATAAGTAATTAGCACTTTTTAAAAAATAAAATAAAACGTAGTTTTAAAACTGTACTTAGAGCAAGTAGGTCCTTACAAAATTCTTTTCTTTTTAATGTGATAATTTGTAAATCAACCAATGAATTTCACACTGTTTCAGCATCTTTACTCTCCTATTTTCTTCCTTTTTTGTTTTTTACTATTAATCGGATGGATTTTAAAATTCTTGAATATCTTGTGATAAGCTGATTTTCGCGGCCTTCTTGGTAAATGGAGGCCTTCAACCCGTTCTTTCTCTGAAATATTTGGGAACTTAAACAACGTTTTAGAGCCACGGACGGCCACCGGATGTGGGCGGTTTTTTGTCCTATTTCACCTGTCTTCACACGACCGCATTTATATTGTTAACTATATTTTCATTAGTAGAGATGGTTAGTTTGAAAATCTGGGAGAGACCACTGTCTTGGACTGCGAAATGTTCAGTTCCGTTTTCTGTCCGTTGTTCAAAAACGTCCACACCGATTTACGTTGTCATGGAGAATGCTATTCATGAGTATAATGTGCCACAACTCGAACTGACTCAGAACAAAAAAAAAGGAATCGACCTCATGCATAGTATAGAATCGACTTCATGTATGCAAATACCATCGCGTTGCATGGCAATGGTGTGCTCTCCCTTCATAATGTGATCTCGTGATTATCACGGCGCTTTGTTTGTGAAGAGTGATGTGTATTTGTTTCTTAGTCATAACTTGAAACAAGAGGCGACCTGTTGAGATTGCAACGTTGTTGGTGCATGGATCTTCATATATTAATTTATGTGTTGGTCAGTGGTATCGATAGTGAAAAGCGTTTCCTGTCAAAAAAATTCATCTGAGTCTCAAAAAAAATATAAAAAATAAGAAAAACGAGGGACAGTGCAGGAATGGGTACATTCGTCGTGACTTCAGTAATTGTTGTAAATAAAATGTTTCTCACATTGAAGACAAGTCATCTTCTAACAAAGTCGTATTTATCTTAAATTTTGATTCAAACCCCCACTGTACTGTACTCTTTCCTTCCACTGATGCCAGAGATTATTTTGCAATCACCAGACATTATCCCTAGCTGCCGTTATGCATCTGTCTGAGCTATAAAA
>BLFN01000068.1:1774782-1777282 GCA_014634225.1 Acropora yongei | reverse complement strand
GAGTTGACAGTTTCGTCATTTTGGCTCATTTTTTAAAACCCACTTTAGATCATGTCTTCCATCCCGATGCGAGAACAATTTGCAACCAGCTTTTACATTTTCCCACGTTTATCGCCACAACCTTTTTCCAGGTTCCTCTCTCTTCCTCGAGGAAGGAAGGGAGAGGACCCTGGGAACGAGACTTTTAGCGCCAGTGGGCTGCACTGACGTCAATGCTGCGCTCGTTAGCGAAGAAGGCTAAAAAAAGGGTGGACACACGCTACACCAGCATCGTGGTGTGGCCATCACCGTACCCAAGCAGCTATCAGGCAGCCCTGGACAGCTGTTTCGGCCTTAACCGATTCTTGCCAAAACAGGTTCTTAGAAATCCCTTTAAGCGGCAGCACCACATACAAATTGAGATGGGTGTGGTTGGTAACAGAAAAGCCGTACTCCCACAACATCGGATCTGTGTGCCAGAATTTAAAAGACCTGTATACGGTTATTGCCACTGTCTACTACAATTATATTTCCCTCCTTTGAAACAGCAATGCCGCAAGGATTCTTAAAACAGCCTTCGTCTTCCCCAAATGTGCCAAACGTACTGACGAATTCTGCGTTAGAATTAAAAACCTGGATCCTGTGATTATGGTAATCACAGACCAGAATGTTGTCTTCATCGTCACATGCAACACCCTCTGGGCCGTCAAACAATCCATTTTGTGATCCTGAAAAGAAAAAAAAGTAGGTCGTCTAACTAATTTTACCCTTTCGTTTCAAGGTTGACAGAATTTTCCTTGGTGCGTCAAAAATGAATTACAATCTTTTCTAGGAGTCGAGTCAGCCAAATTTCCTTTCAGATATCATGCAGCCGCCATGTTTTCCAATGAACTGAATAAAATTTTTGCATGGGAATAAACATCGACAGAGCTTTTCTGACTCCGCAAATATCACTATTCTTTCACCTAGAAAGAGTTCATTTTGTCGTTAACCAGCTAATGTCTCGAGATCAACTTAAAATATTTTCTATAAGAACAAAACAAGGGAGACGTTAATTACAGTGCAACACGCCTTACCGTGCCCACCCTACAAACTTTCACATTTGTCGACTACGCCTAACTACGTGAACTCAACAACCCATGAGCCGGCGTTCAACTTACAACTGTTTAAACATTGCAAGCAGGTGTGACTTCCAATCAAATTCTCACACCCTGATTGGTGGATAATTTGTAAGAAACGTTGTTAGGTTGCCACAGTAAGGCGCGTCGCACTGTAATAAAACGATTGGCATATATCAGGGTTACCTTCTTTTCCAAAGTCCGATAAACAATTCCCTTCCATGTCGAACACTTGCACTCGATCATTCACGCAGTCGGCCACGATAACTCTCCCGCGCTGATTAACACACACATGATGCGCGTAAATAAACTGTCCCTTGGAGAATCCTTGGGAACCAAACTGACGTACAGGTTCACCGCTCATGTTGAACAATTGCACCCGGTGATTGTCCTGCTCTGTCACTATCACCAGTTCCCCGGTTGTGCATTCCACACCACACGGGTGATTCATATGGCCAGGTCGCTCAAGTCCAAAGCTGCCAAACATTCTTATGAAGCGACCATCTTCGTTAAAAACCTGGACACGGTGGTTGTTAAAATCTGCGACCATTATGTGTCCGTTTGCGGCGCGAGCAACGCCTTTGGGGTTTCTAAACTTACCTTTCTCAATCCCCTCGCTCCCAAATTTAAAAACAAATGTTCCCTCGAAGTCGAAGACCTGAACGCGATGATTATTGCAATCTGTGACAATCAAATGATGGTTTTCTTCGTCAATGGCAACATCCCAAGGCAAACTAAACTCTCCTATCAAATGAAAGTGTTCAAGTTATTAAAGTTCGCTGGTTAGGGTGCATTTTACCAATATTTCTTAGGTCTGATGTTTGAAATAGCATTATTTTTGGCTTAAATTTATTAGCTCTCGACACCCCTGTGAACGTTTCCCTCCCCTACAAATCGAGGATCTCTCTTCACTAATTGGTTCTATTTTAGATGATCATGCGTCAGTCACGTGCGTGAAATTGATAATGAAATATAACTTCACAGTTTGGTAGTAGTTCATGTTGTTTTTGGTAGTAGCTCATGTTATTTTTAGCTACGACTACAGCAGCAACGAAAACGTCACTTTAGAGCGGTTTTCATTTGAGTATTGAAAGGTATTTGGTTTTGCTTTAACTACGCTACGTGATTGGCTTAAAAGATTCGCGCCACTTTTTCATCCAATCAGAAGTAAAACCAAAACCAATTGTGTCACGCTCGCATGCGTTTTCCCGCGCTTTGCGTCAGCTACATGTAATTACTTCGAGTTTTGATTGGTTCACTGTATTGTCTGTGTCCTTTGTGATTGGCTAGAGTAATTACTTTGGTTTTGGTTTTGCCGACACTCAAATGAAAACTGCTCTAAAATAGAATTTCTCAGTAGGTTAACTGTTTGCGATTACTCTTTGTTAGTCACGTTGTAGGAA
>BLFN01000068.1:1624711-1627211 GCA_014634225.1 Acropora yongei | reverse complement strand
GCGGGCAATTTCAGCAAACTTCTACCCGCTGTCGTTCACAGATTGCAGCCAAGTTAAGCCCAGGTAACCACGACAAAGAAAAGCAACAGAGCAGCACCACATCACGACAAAAGAAAAAGAATGAAAACGTTTCTTGTAACGACACCAAGGGCCAGTTTACCACACTTAAAACATTTTTAAAGCTCAAGTTTCGCGCTTTAGCCCTTCGTGAGGGTGTTGTTGTTGAACTAGCAAAATGCCACCTCAAGTTTAGGGGTTTCAATATATTTTTTTTGACAAGCGGCTCCTGGAGGTAGAACAGGTGGCTACAAGAAGAACATGCTACCCCAGAAACATTTGATATTTAGAAGCTCGGAAATGAAATTTCGCAGCATTCTGAGCATCAAAAAGGTTGTTGTTTATGATAAATTTTATTGACCAATGAACACAGCTTTTGAGGAGCTAATGTCATTATCAAGTCTTAGAAATACAAACTGAATAGACGACGGTAAGAGGTAGCAACCGGCTATTATTAAAACTCCAGAAAGTTAGTAATTGACTCCACAAGAGCATAACACAAAAGATTCGCCTTGACAATAGTACGTACTTTCTTTCCGTTTGTTAACCTCGTCTCAAAAAAAAAAAAATGCGAGGGATCATCACTACATTTATAACAGACTATCTGCTTACAAGTTGGTGTGATATCCAGACACGCAACTTCGTGCTCAAGGGTAGTTTGGCTAGAAACAAATAAAATAAAAATAAAATAAAAAATTCAAAAAGCAACGCTTCCCTTGCAATGGTACGCAACTATTGACTCAATTACCAGCTGTCCTATAGTTTAAGTCACGCGTATACCAATTTGATGTGGCTAAATGAAATTTAGGCGAGGTTAATATAATCCAATTACAACACAACAAACAATATTTCACCTAAAATTTAACATAATAGGGACCTTAAGATTCGCGGTCGAGGACGAGGAGGAGAACGAGTACGAGACGAGATTTTCTAATAGGACAACATTGAGCGCGCGCAAACCAGCGTCAGTTTGGCGGGAAAAGCGTGATACCGTCATCATTTTAGTACGAAGTTTTGCAAAAAATTAATATTGTCAAAAAAAGTCAAGACCACGGTAAGAGTTTTGGCATTTTTCGATTAGCAAAAAGGCTCAGTTACCAGCAAACAGAATAACTGAGCAACCTACAGTATGCTGCTAACAAGGTGAAAGATTAATCGTCTGGGTTATAAATTTTCTTAGCATTTGCGCTAAAAACGGGCAGTCAAATCTCGTACTCGTTCTCATTCTCGTCCTAGAATCTAAAGGTCCCTAATATCTACGAGAAAATCGAAAAATGCTGGTCAGACTGGTTAGGGAACGACCCAGAGTCCCTTCCTCATGGCTGCTTCATGTTCGCTTGCTTGCTGGCCTATGGTACGGCCACATTGCCTGATCCATTGAAACCCCCCCCCCTTCCCTCAGCCCCCTAATTCTGGTAAGTATCAGGTTGGAAACAATTCCACCGATTACATCAATGTGACGGTGTCGTTGGTAAAGAAGTGGTACCAACCTTATAAGGCACCAGCTTTACTCAATTGCTACTCCATGCTTCCCATACTATGTATATTCTGCATGCCACAAGAAGATCCACTTGCTCATTGTAAGGAATACAATCAGTAAATACCTGATGAGATTTATAAGGCCAGCGAGTATTTCCAGGTAGTACAGCTCGCAGCCCACAGCAACAACAAGCTGTTCACAGTTACAAGCACAGACACTGATGTTTTTGCCAGTTGGATGACGCCATTCACTTTGAAACAGAAATGAAACGTAGAATTAGCCAATATCAAAAAGCTTTTGGAATATAAAATTGAATAAAATACTGTACAACAGCAACAAAACAAAACAAAAAGACAAATGCGAAATTATTAATAAGCTCAATTCTCTCAAAAATTAGAATGAATTGAAGAAGCCATCTCTAATGTCAGTGGTGAATCAATTTTACTGCCCTCTCTTACATTCACATTAAGTCTCTTTACAATGCATGCAAGTGAAGGGGGGAGTAGAGGCGGTGTGAGATAGGGGAGTGGGGTTGGACTTTAGAGAGGAAAGTGGGAGGCACTAACTGACAAAATTAACCAGACTGGAATTCGCTCACCTCAACAAGCTATGCAGCGAGAATCACGGTGACTCAACGAAAAGCAAAAAGTTAATGGCATAATTATCCTTAAGTGCTGTTGCTCCACAAGTTATACTACTCAAATGTCTTGTGAGAAAGCTTTGTTTTAGACTTGTCAAGACTCTGTTTGCCATCTATGTACTACGTACATGTAACTTACCAAACAAGTTGTCTTGAATCACAGCCCACCAAACGCACAGATGATGTTGTAACCTGTGCAGGGAAAACACAATTATTATACATACGATAACATTATCAAAACTGCACGTTTCTCACGGTAAGTACTTCAAGTGACTAGAGCAGGACCATAAGGTAACCAACAGCCTATTGACTGACAACATTAG
>BLFN01000068.1:1556031-1568531 GCA_014634225.1 Acropora yongei | reverse complement strand
GCGTGCAGTGTAAGTATATTTATCACTAATATGAGCAATGGTTTCTGTTGCACATCGGATGCAGCAACAATTACAATCTTACCTTCGACATGAGGTTCTCCTCTAAACTGTGCATTCTGCCATTATTATATAAGAACAATACTACGCGAGGAAAAGACCCACTTTCATTCCTTCTGGATCCTTTCTCAACCCAACGGAAGAGGATAAAGATATTAGATAAAATCTCAATACTACCTGCACAATTTCAACGACTTGAAGTTAAAACTCTCGTCTTCGTCACTTAATTGTGACGTACAGTTAACCAATTGCTTCATTTTGATCAATTACCGTTTATCATTTTTATTGTCCTAGCTGGTTGGAAACCACTGGGATGCTACAAAATGACCATGCGACCTCTTGAGGATCAATTCGTCAAAAAAAGGGGTGGTCCGATGAAAAAGCGATACGAAACATGCGTTGCAACTGCCGACACTGACGAAACAATTCTATTTGGTATGGATGACAGAGGATGCTGGAGAAGCACCGCGGCATCACAACATTCGTATGATAGTTTAGGAAGCTCCAAAGAATGCAAAAAGCGGGGATCATACCAGACGGGGAAAATGGAATCGAACACTGTTTTTGTTTACAAGAAAAAAGAAGGTAATAAAGTAGACAAGGGCATTTTAACTCACAAACTCCTAAGCGTTACATTGCCAAAATCTTGTCTTTTACTGTTTTTCTGGAATCGCGAGAGTAGTTGAATTTATAACCGGATTTTCAGCGATTTCGAGATCCAATGAACTTGCATTACTAGTGCTTCCAAATTAGCCTAAATTGACTGCAAAATTGCAAATTATTTGTTTTTTCTTACAATTATTATTACTCTCTTCAACAGGCAAATGGGAACCAGTTGGTTGTTATCTTAATAAGGCGCCAGCCGCCATGAATAACGCTTATGACATCGATGTAGCCAGCGTATCTGGGAATAACGCCATCTTCGAACACTGCAAGATATTGGCCGCGAAGAAAGGCTACAAAATATTTGGCGTAGACAACAGCATTTGCTGGACAGATGAAAACGCTGCAAAATCTTACAACAAGTATGGCCTATCCAATGACTGTTCTGTTTCCAAGACAACCGGGAATGGCTCTGGAAAATCCAAAAAAGATAGCATCTTTGTTTACCAATACATGGACTGAAAAAGGCAAGAAAATCATTGCAGTTTAATCTTTCATTTTTAACGCGTAAAACGCATGGTAAATGCTTTAATCCAAGCCCACTCTCAAGTATATATAGGTGCGATAACTTGCTGCCTTCCATAAGAGAAAATAAAATACTAGTTCACATGGTACACCTACAAAATTAAATTGCTTCGGCAAAAAATCGCCTGATTAATTACTGTGAATCATGCTGCAAGCCATAATTCAATATAAAATTCCCACAATATAATACATTCACGTACACAATTTCGACAATTAACTCTGACGAGGAAACTTGTCCATATATGCATCACAAAAAGCCTTTAATCTTCGGTGGTTCACATGTTTCACTTTCTCAACAGGACAAAGAAAAAGCCAAATACAGCCGAGCAACAAGTTGACTAAAGAAACAACCCAACTGAGATGTTGCAAGCAAAAATACTGTTAATTCAACTTTGTACGTTTTCATGCAATAAAACAATGAAATAAACTTTTGTCGCTTGCTCGTTGTCCCCGACCTGAAAGTGGATCACCTTGCCGTTTGAGGGACGATTACACGTCGACTCGTTAATTTCAAGTCGTTTTCCTAATTGGAACCTGAAGCCAAAGTTCAAGATAGCGAACACTTTGGCGAAAAGAAGTTCCCGGTATAAGTAATCGAAGTTGAGAATGCATCAAGAATTTCATATCGTGAGTGGTGGGTCAGAAATGTACCAGATACCGGGTAACAAAAAACATCGGAGCCAAGGGTTCGGTGGAGAGTGCGAAAAGTGCGGAGTGTGGAAAATTTCAATATGAAATCAACAAATAATCTTATTCCTTTATATTCTCATTGAAAGAGTGTTTTATATTGTGACCTAACATATTAACAATCAATCTAAACTCTTTAAAAATCCTTATGTTTTCATCGAACAGTAACGAATACGTAAACAAAAGATTATTGCAAAAAGAGGTTGACTAGCATATTGAAATTGAAATATTCTACACACTCCGCACTCCGCATTTTCCACCGAACCGGAGCCAAGAGTAACCTTGGATTTCCCACGTTAGCCTGCGTGGCAGGCGCAAAAAGGGGGGAGGGGGGAGGAAGAAAGGGAAAGGGAAAGGGGAAGGGAGCGCCTGCTCTAAGAGCCTATGTTTTTACATAACGCCCACCAATTTTCTAGTAATCCGATTACGCTTACTATCAATCAAGTGTCGCTAAACTCGCCAATCAGAACGCAAGGCGGAACCCGGTGGTTACGCGGAAATTTATTTGATTTTCCGGGAACTCACGTTGCATAAATATTTATCGAAGCGAGAAATTCTCAGTTCTGGACAACCAGAAATTTAACGTGGAAATGTCCGCGACTCCCACGAAATGTTCAAAACGAGGACGAAAAAAGGATGTAACGATCGTTGTAGATTCTGTTCGTGCTTTATTGAGAATTAGGGCACAAGAGCTTCTTTCGAAAATCTGTTTTCGAAATCTGCAAGGAAAGAGAGTCCCGGTACAGTGTTGGCGGATTGCTGTTCATCGATGGGATTCCCATTGATTAAAAGTCCAAGCGTTTCAGAGCGTGTTTGTAGGTCTTGTGGCCGAAAAATAAGAAATGCATCGGAATTATACGGGATTATTCAGACAGCTGTTACCTGCAGTAACGATTCGGCGACGGGCAATAAAACAGAGGAAAGCGATTTACAAGAATGATCGAGATGTTTCAATGTAACTTCGATTTGGAGTCCATCAACATTGCTCGGAAGGGCTTCTCTTTGACTTTTTCGGCGATTGCAAACACAATTTTGAAGTTACATCGGCGAATGTCATCGTTCGATAAATTGGCTAAATCTTTCGCTGGGTAGCCCAACAATTCCATCTCCTGCAACTGGTCTTCGATAATACTTTTCAGTGGCGAAATGACGAGAATCGCCGCATTACCATTTAGCTCGTAGTTCTTCGCGCGTACAAACATTTGGTGAATTAAACTCTTGCCGTATCCAGTCGGCAAAACCGCCATGACATCTCTGTCGGCTAAAAGAGGCCTTACTGCTGATTCTTGCTATGGTTTTAAAACAATTTCTCTACCACTTGATAAATTCACATCTCTCAAAGCACTCTCTACGACGTCCACCTCTACGGCTCCCATCTCGACTGTTTGTTGAAATGTGAAACGCGTATTTCAATATGTTACTCATTACGGCTCAGCCAATCAGGAATTTGCGGACGCCAGCGTCCGACGATATGAACAAAAGGGGGTTCTTAGAGCAGGCGTCCCCTCTCCCTCTCCCCAATCCCCCTCCCCTTTTTACCTTCCTCCCTATCCCCTATCCCCTACCCCTACCCCTTTCGACGCCTGCTACGCAGGCTATCCCACGTAATTAACGATCATCTTGAACTTTATCTACGAGCTCTACCTTTGATTTGTCTTTTATTGTTCTACATGCACATTCTGCGTCGAACAGAGCTAATCAAGAATATTACTTTTTCAAAGTTTGTCTTTTCCGGTAGTGATCAATACTTTGTTTAAAAAGAATTGCATTGTGCTTCAAGAGGAACTTAGATAACGCTACTGTTCATAACCAATGCATGGTTACTCGTATATGGTATTTATTTTTCTTGTGTCATTCACTCGTGAGAATATCGAATTAAACACTCGACAGACAAATTCCAAAATCTCCGCACCCATGCAAAGTATTCTCTATTTATCCACTGCAGAATAAATTATCCAATGATCAATTATGATTTATCCAGTGTATAGCATTTTTCAACCTTTTGAACAGCTGAAACCTGAAGCTCATCATCGGTAATATATCACGTTTGCTTTTTTGTTTACAATACATCGAGAATAGAAGCCCAAAATTACCCTCGCGCTTTTGGCGAGCAAAAGGAACCGAGCTATGGTTAAGTAGACATTTTAACAATACTAATAGTTTCTTATAAACTAACCATACCGATTTGGAAATCTGTAATCATAGATTTGAAACCTCATAACACGAATTCTGACCCGTAACAAAGTACGACGGTATCTCACTACGGCTCAACACCTAAGTTATTTTTCCATCTCTATGGGAAGCGATAGAATACGAATATTCTCTTCTATCTGGATGAAGTGACCTTTTTGTAGAAAACTATAAATTCCGCAAGAATTAATAAAAGTAGCCAATTTTTCTTCCAAAATTAAAGTGATTGAAATTGCGGGAAAAAGATTACTTTTTCAGCCGAAGACCTAATTTTGGAACGTCTCCCAAAGTTTTATAACGTTTACTTATTCACTCGACATAAAAACTGACCAAAGATAGAGGCCATCAAGCGGTGAAAAAGCTAAATTTTAATGAAATGAATCATTCGTCTTAATAAGCTTAGGTTCAGATATTTAATTTGTTTTGACTGAGCCTGCGTTTCTAAGACCCCACAGACCTCCTGCAATAATGTCTTATTAACGAAATTACATTTTCTGGCAAACATATTAAAATGTGGAAGCAGTCATGCATCTTGCAGTCACTTTGTTAAGAACCATTTCCCGTTAAAGGGCTCAGCTACGGGTTCACTAATCGCTTATTACTTATGAACCGATGACATTTCATTGAAGGACTGACAGGGAAGAAGAATAATTATGCTTGAATTCAATTGTTGCAAAACTGTAGTGGGCTTTTCAGTTTTTGAAAGAAGATTGAAGCCAAACGAAAAGCAAAATTACCATGCAAGGTTTTGGTACAGCACCTCTTCATTCCATACAAGTACATAATCAGTGCAGTTTTTCCCATATGGCGTGATAAATATTTCATTTTTTTCTGTAAATAGCAATGAAATCACAGTTTAATTTCTTAGTAAAACACAGCACAGTACTATATCAACAAGCGGCTTTTCAAAACTATTAATATCACGATTAAAAATATCGTTTACTTTAATATTGTCAACATAACAAACATCCCACCTTTAATATAGGAGACAGACCGGGGACCCCCGCGGAGGTTAACCGGTTTAAGGTGCCCTCAAATGTTCAAAAAGAGTTTTGCTATCAACTCGGTTGGTCGCAAAGCCATGAGTTATTATAGAATTCGAATTTAATGCACACCCCGCGAAATAATTCAGTTGAACTCCTTTAATCGTCAGTCTGTTTATATCCACCATGATGCATATTTGTGACCCTATTCGGAAAAACCGGGCTTAACGAAAACATATCAATTCATTTTAAATGCGTTGATAACGCATTTGTAATGTTATTCGGTCCATCATAAAAACGTTGACAATGTTCAACAGAATGTTTAAGAATGGTGAATGTTTCTCAACGCATTAGCAACTTTTTTCCGAAGTTTAATCCAAATGCTGCACAAAACGTTGAAATTCGCCCCGTTGATGGGGCGTATGGAAAAACCGGAATCCCGAATCTGGAAACGGAACCAGAACCGGACAAATAGATGAAAGATTCAAGTCGGGAAGTATGATTGACATCATTACTCATCCTGCCTTCTCTGCATTCCTTCCAAAATGAATGATAATACGCGAAAGAAATGAGTAACTATTAGACTCTAGAGAAGGGAATGAAAAACACAGCCCTGATAACGAAAATAGCATCTGTTTACGAAAGCAGTTGGGTTCTGATTAGTTGCAGTCCCTACATACTCAGTAGCTCGACCTGCAATCACTTAACTTACTGATAGTATCTGAAATGCTAAGAGATGAGACGCTATCTTGTATCGAGAAAGATTTCACCGCGAAAAAGCTTTTAGTGTTTCCAAGTTTACCTCGGTTGCTGTTCCGGATTCCGAAATGATAACTATTATGTTCTTTATACTTTTACCTTTTCTTAAAAGGGATTCTATATCATCATCCATCTGGCAAGGAACGCAGAAATAAGGGAGGAGGCGTGTTGATGTCAATCATACTTCCACAACTTGAATCATTCATTAATTTCTCCGGATTCCGGTTTTTCCATACGCCCCCGTTGTAACAAAGCTAAACGCGTTGTCAACATAACCAATAGCACTTTCTTTACAAACAACAAATTCAATTGAACATCAAAATTCTGCATCTGAGAGAATTTAATTTTGTTTGGTTAATAAAGAGCCATTTTCCGCAACTTATATTAAGATTTTTGCGAAGCAGCAGCCAATATACCCACCAGAAATATAAAAGTAGAAAACAAAATGTGGGCGTGATTTGTTCGGCGGTTCGCCCCCGAGCTTCCCACTGATCAATTCAATAATTTTTCTGTCGTAACCATTAATAACCATTCCCTTGAGTAGCAAGTGAAGGCGTCATCAGAAATACTTAAAATACTAGATAGGAGAGAAATTTCCCGAAATGCAATCTTTTACCAAGAGCGAGGCAAGGCTACGTTAATAAATAATTATCTTTGTTAAATGCGTGGTGTGCGTAACTTGGAATGATGAGTTAAAAACGATTAAGATTGCTATACCGTCGGTTGTATATAATCGTGAGTAGCTTGAGGCATTTCAGACTTTTTGAAGCTTACGCTTTGTTTTCGAAGCCAATCAAATCGAAAAGTTTACTTTAAATTTATTTATTTCCCCTGGTGATTTTATACAAACAGTACGAAGCAGACACGAGGCAGACAAATGCCAAGGTCGCGTCACATGTCAGCTCATGTTATGGCTCTTTGATTGAAAATTTCCAAAACATCTCTCGTTTTCCCTTCCAGTATTAGTATTTGGATTCTCTCAAATGAGAATACCGATAAATAGTAACCTTGTCATTGTTGACTCGGTTATAGCACTAGCACAAGCACTGTTGGTTTTGTCGATGTTTAGTGCGTGAGTCCTTACCCGTGTTAGCAAGATTCCTGTGTTCATCCATTTTCGTTGATAACCTACATACTGTACAGTATAAGCGAGTTTCATCTGATGTCCTTCTACAAAATTTAAATAGGGATGTATATTTAATTTGAAGGCTCTCTCAAACCGATCGCCGACGGAAAAAAAAAAATTTGACAAGGATTGGAGCCATTTATTTCTATTATGAAAGTCCTGCACAGTGGTGTATATACACGTACCCATACACAATATCTCTTGTCAAAACGATAAACAATAAAGCGTAAACACCTAAATATGAAAGTTTGTCACAAAGGAACGGTTGATTTGAATTCAGTGAAATTTAAGACTTGATCGGTTACTCAAATCGAATGTCATTTGAAACACACGCCTGTAGGAGACTTTTTACCGCCATAATTTCGTTCAACACCGTAAGAAATGATTCCAAACGGCCCGCGGCGGTTTCATTGAACGCGCTGTCAGTGTTTGACAACGCATTGACGATATTTTGAAAATGAGTTTGAAAATGGATTTGCGACGCATTTCGATCGCGTTGAGAAACATTGCCAACGTTTCAAAACGCGATAGAAATACTCTTCAACGCACTTTCAATGCGTTGAAAATGCATCGCAACGAGAAAACGCTTCAACGCTATTTTCTTTAACCCCGCCTTTTCCAAACAGGGTCACATTTGCTATGCTCTGGTTGTATTACAAACAGGCGTGCTGTGCAATGTAATTGATTTTCTGGACAAATTTAATCTGAAAGGGATGCCACGTTGAAGGGCAGAAAGATTTAAATTTACCATACACTCCTTAATGTGTTCACTTCGATCAAGTAGTACCCCTGAATCGCTTGAGATGATTTTGTTTGGAAAAGCTCTTATCCTGTTCCTTGGCGTTGGTAAGCCACTGTATTTTTTTCTTTTCTTTTGTTTCCCTTCTTGCACGAACAAAGGCTTTAGACTTTCAACAGTGCCTTTAAGCTGAATCGCGATCTCACTCTGTTTACTTTCTTCGCTTCTTTTCGCTTACTTTCCGGGCTAAAAGTTTCCACGTTTCGTTAGTTTCCTTTGATCAACTACCCTACTTAACGATTAGACAGGACTTTGTCCGATTTGAAGAAGAGATGACCTACACCAACGATGATTTATGAGGTTTGAGGGTATTGGTGAAGTCGACATTGTATTCGTACCTTTCGAGCAATTCCGTCAGATTGCTACCAAAATATTGGCTTGGTGATTGGATGGTCATGGAGCAGAGGTGTAAACTGATGAAGAGCCGGTTTTATAACCTTGCTGGATATGAAAATGAGTATTATTTTCCATATCATCCTCTTAATTAATCTGTCTTATTTGTTTTTTTTTATTTTTTTCGCAGCTTTTGTTGCGGGAGGTAAGTGAATTATTTCAATGTGAATAAGTCTCCAAAGAGAAACAAAACAGCTTAAAAAAGGACGAGAAGTACACAACGTTTTATGACTATCTCTCCAGTTGTGTTTTCTTGGTTCACCTTATGCTCAATGCAACTTGACATGTTTTCTGCGATTTTCCCGTCGGAACAAACTTTATCCTGCAGTAAGACGTCACTCCTCTGTCCTCCCGTAAGGCATATGGTTCAATTCCTGTCACACTTTTTATCTTTGCATCCTTAGACGAGTTTTCTGTTTCTTCAAAGTCATTATGACCCTCGTTCTGAAGAGAGAGCACTACGCGGATGTTCTCAACCCTCCATTACCACCTAACAGGGGAAGAGGGGATTCGAACGCCCACGCACCATAAAAAGTTCTAATTTCCCGTCTATCATTCGTACTTTTCGGTTATCTCATAAATCCATGATTCTTACCGTAAAAAGCAACAAAAACAAAAACAGATTGTATCCTGTTGCTTTTCCTTCTTTGATGTATTTATTCTTTTAGAATGTGATAAGGCAATGGGCATGCAAAGTGGCAAAATTGCAGACTCCAGTTTGAAGGCTTCATCTGAGGTGTGTTACGTTAGGAGACATTTTGAACTATTATATACCAGAATATCAATGTCAATCTTTCTTATTTCACCGTGAATGAAAACATGGAACAAGGTAGACGGCTGTTTTCACTAACGAGACAGTTTTCGATATCAAAATAAGGTTGCAGACCATAAAATGCAAGTGCAGCAATGGACTTGCACCAAAGTGGGCCGGGTTCGATAACTAGACTCGGTGTCATACGTGGGTATTTTGTTGGTTCTCTGCTCTGCACCAAGAGGTTTTTCTCCGGGTACTCTAGTTTTCTCCTCTCCTGCAAAATCAACATTTGATTTTGTTTGCATTAATTGTTACTTTAAGTTGACACTGTCCCCAATTAGTGCTCCAGCGCTAGAACGACTAGAAACGTAAATAAAGCTCCTTTCCTTTACTTTATAAAATTCTCTTCAAAGTGACATGTTTTTGCAGATGAATGAACATTCTCAGACGCACCTTCTTATAGCCTTGACAACGAAAAAAAAAATGAAACTGATGTACGCCGCAAAAAAAATGAATGCAGCTAGTTGGCTTAACTGATATATTTAAGGTTTAATCCTTCGTTTTAAGTTGTTTCCTACTGACTGATAAGGCAGGGAGCACTGGAAAGGAACTCCGCCCACTTATTGCCTTTACTAGGGAGGAAGGGTGGGTGGTGCATTGGTTACTGGCATTGCGAGTGAATCGGGTTCAAATTCCTCCCTGCCTTCTTGACATGACCATCGGCTGAATTTTCTTTCACTGCATTTCAAGTAACATCACTTTTCATATAGCCACCTAGCCTCAGTATAGGTGCTACCAACTGGGATTTTTAATCAGGATTCGTTTTCCTCAAAGACTTCGTTTTTTGTCCACATAACTATACCTTGCAATAGCAAACAGCTGCATCGATCAATAGTCAGGTGCATTTTTATCGGTCAACACAGCTTTTACGCTTTATTTTTAAATTTACATCCAGATATGTCCAAGATTCCAAGTAATTAGATGAACACTAACTTCAATAAACGCCGGTCACGAGGTGTTTCCTCGCATTTCGTTCAACCATAGTTGATCGATTGACTATGGTTCAACTTCAATATCGCTTGTGATGAGGAATACCTCACAATAAACGTCATGAAGTGTCCTCCTAACTGTACTACACAAGTAGGCAAAAATAGTAAATTAACTCTAACATAAGACATAAACCAGACACAGGCGCTAAACCTACCGTCACAGACATGTATTTTAGACCTAGACTTAACGGGATACCTGGTGACGTTAATCAAAATATAGCGTGCAGCAATGAATTGCTTGCCATCCTAAACATAAGGGTGGTTTACAACTTCTTGGCCAGTAAATTAGCATCTCAGCAATACTCTCTACATTTTCAGTGGAGTTCTAGCTACAGGGCAAGCCAAGGTAGACTCAATCACAAGAGCACCTACATTGCTAAGACAAATAACCAGGGGCAATGGATCCAGGTGGATTTTGGCAAGATAGTGCAAGTGACTAAAATTGCTACACAAGGAAGATACACTGCCCATCGACAATGGATAACAAAGTACACTGTTTCTTACAGTCAAGATTGTGGACTTTTCGAGTATCAGCGAGACAAGGGAACTACCAATCATCGAGTAAGCCAATCCATGGAATCTTTCTTTTAAACTTCGTCATGACCGGTGTTCAGTAAATGGGTGTATAGGTATGCTTGCGTAAGAATTCTTACAGGTGCATAAATAAATAAAACAAAAAACAATCATTCGGTATGTCCAACGATCAAAGAAACTCACTGTCGCTAATCAGCCTTTCCCTAAGACCTGTGCGGGTTTATTATCAATGACGACATCTAGTGGTTTCGTGAATGGTCCATCAAAATGCCGACCACGTAAATCGATTCGTTGCGGAAATGTCAAATGGTTAGGATCTACCCTTACTTTCTGATTAAATGCAGTTATTTATTCTCAGGTGTACGAAGCAAACAAGGACAACTATGCCGTTGTAGTCAACACCTTGGATCAACCAATCGTAGCCCGTTGCATTCGCATTCACCCCATTGCTTGGCATGGACATATATCATTCAGATTTGAGATGTATGGATGCTTTTCAGGTGAGTTGTATTGACCAGGAAAGCTGGAGAAAAATAGTCAAACTGGAGTCAAACAGGAAAAGAGATGCACTCACTTTCACTCCAGGCCTTCACCTTTCCTCTTTCTCCCTCTCCCTCTCCCCTCCTCTCCCTACTACTTGGAGGGTTGTCCAATACAGTGACATAATGAGATTCATGATTCTTTGTGATAGACATCACAAAGTGTCCCCTAACCCTAATCCTTAACAAAATAGTAACGGTTTTCCAATGCATGAAGAACGCGACACTTTGTTACACTTTGTGATGTCTTTTGTGAAGTACCGTGAATCTCATTATGTCACAGTACTAGACATGTATGGCTACTTGTCCTACCAGCCACATTTTATCCGGCATAAGGTTTTCAAAGAAATGGCCGGGGGATCCCTACTCCCTTGTTAGAGGGTTATCAGTGGATTTTTGCATTGGGCATTTTTGCTGATTGCATATTTGGCTTAAAAGTGTAAAAAAGTGTACGGATATTACTTAAAACTCAGTGAACGAATATTCCAAACGTTGCCAGGCTGAAAGACAACCTTAGTTTCCGTGCTCAAAATCTCCTTCGAAAATTCAGGTCTTTCTAGAATTGGGTTTTAGAGTAGAACACTCTTTCTATGATCAAGTTTTGTTGAAAAGAGCATTAACAGAATAAGTTAATTGAAAAATCTGAAACATCCGTACCAATGAACACTGAATGGAAAATTTCACTTGATCATTACGACTCTAGATTAATCCTTCTGTTGTACGATACCAAAATACACACAAAATGAAAAATTGCATTTAATGTCATAGAAGGGTTGTTTTTCTATTTGAAAAATCTGAAACATCCGTACCAATGAACACCGAATGGAAAATTACACTTGATTAATACGACTCTAGATTAATCCTTCTGTTGTACGATACCAAAATACATATAAAATGAAAATTGCATTTAATGTCATTGAAAGGCGCGGTATAGTGTTACTAGTCGAGGCCGTGCCAGGTCAACGTACTATTCGCCAAACTAAAAAAAAAAAAGAATTAATTGAATATATGTGCATATAATAGTGCATATGAATGCACTCCTCATAGCAACTTTAATTTAATTTTTCAAGATTCATTTCTGCTCTCACCCTAGGGTCTCCTCCGCCAAAACCAAACCCAGACTGTCATGAAGGAGCCCTGGGTCTAGAGAACAAGGCCATCCCTGACAACGCCATCACTGCTACCAGCCAATGGGATGATAACCATGGCCCAGATCGCGCGCGGCTCAACACGGTAAGCTCTGGTGGAAAGACTGGGGCATGGTCAGCGAGATACAATGACCTAGGACAGTTCATTCAGGTAATTGCAAAAAGTTCTCCTTTTTGGTTTTGTTTATTTTTGCTTTTTCCTTTCTTCGAATTATTAAAGCAGGATTAAATAAATATACGTAAGCAAAGTAATATGACATTTCAACGACTTCATATGATCATTGTCGAAGTATT
>BLFN01000068.1:1541031-1546031 GCA_014634225.1 Acropora yongei | reverse complement strand
GGGTAAGAAAATCATTGCAGTTTAATCCTTTTTTAGCGCGTAAAACGTGTGGTAAATGTTTTCGTCCAAGCCCACCCTAGAATATATGTAGGTACGATAACTCGCTGCCTCCCGTGAGAGAGAGAGAGAGGGAGAGAGAGAGAGAGAGAGAGAGAGAGAGAGAGAGAGAGAGAGAGAGTAAAATACCGGCTCATACCAGTTCACATGATGCAAATACAAAATTAAATTTCTTCGGTTCAAAATCGCCCGATTAATTGTTGTGATTCATGCTTAGAGCCGTAATTCAGTATTCAATATCCACTATATATAGCTTATGCACATACAAAATTTCGACAAATATTATCGAACTCCGACGAGGAAACTTGCCCATGTATGCATCACAAAAAGCCCTTTATCTTCGGTGGTTAACATTTGTTTTTAACTTTCTTAACAGGACAAGGGAAAACCCAAATACATCCCAGCAACAAGTTGACTAAAGAAACAACCATAAATTAACTTTCATGTGGCCAACTGAGATGTTGCAGGCAAAAATACTGTTAATTTAACTTTGTTCGTTTCCATGCAATAAAATAATGAAATAAACTTTTGTCGCTTTCTCTTTTTCTGCGGCCTGAAAGCGGATCATCTTTTAGTTTCGGGACGATTAGACGTCGAACCCGGGAGGGGGGGGGTACTCCCAGAAAAATTGGGTAGGGGTGTGCGGCCCGCTTCTCAAAACCCTTACCCTATTTATGACCAAAATCTGCAATTTTCCCTACCCTATTTATGACCTGACCAAAAATTT
The DNA here is from genome assembly GCA_014634225.1 of Acropora yongei. Lineage (NCBI taxonomy): Eukaryota > Metazoa > Cnidaria > Anthozoa > Scleractinia > Acroporidae > Acropora > Acropora yongei. The sequence continues at coordinate 1,545,247 of BLFN01000068.1, read as the reverse complement.
GATACCCTTTTTATGTCATGAACCTTAAATCTACACTCTGTTTCGGACCTGCTTTTAAATTGTTTCTCTAGTTCAGACCATGTTAAAGGCAATGTTCAACGGGGGAGAGGGAGGCAAAGCTTCTTCTAAATTCAATACGAGTAACAAAATTTTAGACAAGCTAGATTTCATAACCGGATTTTCAGCAATTTCGAGATCCAATGAACTTATTTGCAGCAAAAGTGTTTCCAAATTGTCCTAAATTGAACAGCAAAATTGCAAGCCAGCACGAACGTTAAATATTCACAGTAAATCTTGCCATAATGAGGCCTTAGCTAACTTTATCCTATCAAGCTCATGTTGCGCTCATATTTCCTTTACTATGTTTGTTTCTTTTATTTTAACAATACTAATTATTGTTTTTCTTATAAACTAACCATGCCGATTTCGAAATCTGTGATGACAGATTTGAAACCTCATAACACGAGTTCTGACCCGTAACAAAGTACGACGGTATCTCACTACGGCTCAACACCTAAGTTATTTTTTCATCTGTATGGGAAGCGATAGAATACGAATATTCTCTTCTATCGGGATGAAGTGACCTTTTTGTAGAAAATTGTAAATTCCGCAAGAATTAATAAAAGTAGCCAATCTTTGTTCCAAAATTAAAGTGATTGAAATTGCGGGGAAAAGATTACTTTTTAAGCCGAAGTCCTAATTTTGAAACGTCTCCCAAGGTTTTATAACGTTTACTTAATCACTCGACGTAAAAACTGACCAAAGATAGAGACAATCAAGCGGTGAAAAAGCTAAATTTTAATGAAATTGAAGCTACTTAAAATCATTCGTCTTAATAAGCTTAGGTTCAGATATTTAAATTTTTTTGACTGAGCCTGCGTTTCTAAGACCCCACAGACCTCCTGCAATAATGTCTTATTAACGAAATTACATTTTCTGGGAAACATATTAAAATGTGGAAGCAGTCATGCATCTTGCAGCCACTTTGTTAAGAACCATTTCCCGTTAAAAGGCTCAGCTACGCGTTCACTAATCGCTTATTACTTATGAACCGATGACATTTCATTGAAGGACTGACAGGGAAGAAGAATAATTATGCTTGAATTCAATTGTTGCAAAACTGTAGTGGGCTTTTCAGTTTTTGAAATAAGATTGAAGCCAAACGAAAAGCAAAATTACCATGCAAGGTTTTGGTACAGCATCTCTTCATTCCATACAAGTACATAATCAGTGCAGTTTTTCCCATATGACGTGATAAATATTTTATTTTTCAAACTTTTTCTGTAAATAGCAATGAAATAGCAATTTAGTTTCTTAGTAAAATACAGCACAGTGCTATATCAACAAGCGGCTTTTCAAAACTATTAAAATCATGATTAAAAATATCGTTTACTTTAATATTGTCAACATAACAAACATCCCACCTTTAATATAGGAGACAGGCCGGGGGACCCCCGCGGAGGTTAACCGGTTTAAGGTGCCCTCAAATGTTCAAAAAGAGTTTTGCTATCAACTCGGTTCGTGACAAAGCCATGAGTTATTATAGAATTCGAATTTAATGCACACCCCGCGAAAGAATTCAGTTGAACTCCTTTAATCGTCAGTCTATTTATATCCACCATGATGCATATTTGTGACCCTATTTGGAAAAACCGGGCTCAACGAAAACATATCAATGCATTTTAAATGCGTTGATAACGCATTTGTAATGTTATTCGGTCCATCATAAAAACGTTGACAATGTTCAACAGAATGTTTAAGAATGATAAATGTTTCTCAACGCATTAGCAACTTTTTTCCGAAGTTTGATCCAAATGCTGCACAAAACGTTGAAACTCGCCCCGTTGCTGGGGCGTATGGAAAAACCGGAATCCCGAATCTGGAAACGGGACCAGAACCGGACAAATAGATGAAAGATTCAAGTCGGGAAGTATGATTGAAATCATTATTCATCTTGCCTTCTCTGCATTCCTTCCAAAATGAATGATAATACGCGAAAGAAATAAGTAACTATTAGACTCTAGAGAAGGGAATGAAAAACACAGCCCTGATAACGAAAATAGCATCTGTTTACGAAAGCAGTTGGGTTCTGATTAGTTGCAGTCCCTACATACTCAGTAGCTCGACCTGCAATCACTTAACTAACTTGTTTTCCGAGCCAGTTTCCCCGTTTGACAATGTCCTGATAGTATCTGAAATGCTAAGAGATGAGACGCTATCTTGTATCGAGAAAGATTTCGCCACGGAATGCTTTTAGTGTTTCCAAGTTTACCCCGGTTGCTGTTCCGGATTCCGAAATGATAACTATTATGTTCTTTATACTTTTACCTTTTCTTGAAAGGGATCCTATATCATCATCCATCTGGCAAGGAACGCAGAAAGAAGGGAGGAGGCGTGTTGATGTCAATCATACTTCCACAACTTGAATCATTCATTAATTTCTCCGGATTCCGGTTTTTCCATACGCCCCCGTTGTGACAAAGCTAAACGCGTTGTCAACATAACCAATAGCACTTTCTTTACAAACAACAAATTCAGTTGAACATCAAAATTCTGCATCTGAGAGAATTTGATTTTGTTTGATTAATAAAGAGCAATTTTCCGCAACTTATATTAAGATTTTTGCGAAGCAGCAGCCAATATACCCACCAGAAATATAAAAGTAGTACAAAATGTGGGCGTGATTTGTTCGGTGGTTCGCACCCGAGCTTCTCACTGATCAGTTCAATAACTTTTCTGTCATAACCATTAATAATCATTCCCTTGAGTAGCAAGTGAAGGCGTCATCAGAAATACTTAAAATACTAGATAGGAGAAAAATTTCCCGAAATGCAATCTTTTACCAAGAGCAAGGCAAGGCTACGTTAATAAATAATTCTTTATCAAATGCGTGGTGTGCGTGACTTGGGACGATGAGTTAAAAACGATCAAAATTGCTATTAATACCGTTGGTTGCATTTAATCGTGAGCAGCTTGAGGCATTTCAAAGACTTTTTTAAGCTTACGCTTTGCTTTCAAAGCCAATGAAATCGAAAAGTTTACTTTAAATGTATTTATTTTCTCTAGCTATTTTATAAAAGCAGTACGAAGTAGACACTGAGGCAGACAAGGTCGCGTCACTGTCAGCTCATGTTATGGCTCTTTGATTGAAAATGTGCAAAACATCGCTCGTTTTCCCTTCCAGTGTTAGTATTTGGATGCTCCCTACTGAGAATACCGATAAATAGTTGTCATTGTTGACTCGGTTAGCACTAGCACAAGTATTTTTGGTCTTTCAATGTATAGTGCGTGAGTCCTCACCCGAATTAGCAAGGTTCCTGTATTAATCCATTTTCGTTGATAACCTACATAATGTACAGTATGCGCCAGTTTCCTCTGATGTCCTTCTACAATTTTAAATAATTTTTTTAATTTGAAGGCTCTCTCAAACCGATCGCTGACGGCAAAAATATTAATTTTGACAAGGATTAGAGCCATTTATTTCTATTATAAAAATCCTGCTCAGCAGATGTATATATACGTACCCATACGAAATGTCAAAAGTATAAACAATAAAGCTTAACACCTAAAGTAATATGAAAGTTTGTCACAAAGGAACGGTTGATTTGAATTCAGTGAAATTTGAGACTCGATCGATTGTTCAAATCGAATGTCATTAGAAACACACGCATGTAGTAGACTTTTTACCGCCATAATTTCGTTCAACACCGTAAGAAATGATTCCAAACGGCCCGCGGCGGTTTCATTGAACGCGCTGTCAGTGTTTGACAACGCATTGACAATGTTTTGAAAATGATTTTGAAAATGATTTTGAAATGCATTTGCAACGCATTTCGGTCCCATTGAAAAACATTGCCAACGTTTCAAAACGCAATGGAAATGCTCTTCAAAACACTTTCAATGCGTTGAAAATGCATCGCAACGAAAAAACGCCTCAACGCTATTTTCTTTAACCCTGCTTTTCCCAAACAAGGTCACATTTGCTATGCTCTGGTTGGTTCCAAGTATTACAAACAGGCGTGCTGTGCAATGTAATTGATTTTGTGGACAAATTTAATCTGAAAGGGATGCCACGTTGAAGGGTAGAAATGTTTAAATTTATCATACACTCCTTAATGTGTTCACTTCGATCAAGTAGTACCCTCGAATCGCTTGAGATGATTTTGTTGGGAAAAGCTCTCATCCTGTTCTTTGGCGTTGGTAAGCCATTGTATTT
>BLFN01000068.1:1531031-1536031 GCA_014634225.1 Acropora yongei | reverse complement strand
GTTGTATCAGCAAAACGAAGGTAAAAATGTTACTAAAGGAAGACACTAAATAGTCACTTTAAATCTTCTAAACAGTCACCAAGTCCCATTTATGAAACTGTTTTTAAACAGAAGTTCCGCAAAATGCGTTGTAAGTCTGTTGCATTGAAATTTTCCAACACATAATAAAATTTATCACCAGCTTGAAAAGATTTCCCACTCACTATTATATTAATATATAATTTGTACTATAAATGTGGAACCAAATCCATTCTAGCGTTTCACTCCATTATCTGCATCGATCACATCTGCAGAAAAACGAAAGGCGATAGGAAAGACAATAGAAGAGTGAAAGGAACCCGCACCAATAACTAGGACCATAGGAGCATCGTTGCCCCCTGGAGCAGAATGACAACAAAAGACAAAGACTCCCAAAAGCGGATAGCTCCTGTCAATAAACGGCAAATGCCAACAAGCAATACATCTATTCCGGTTCAAGCCAGTTCTCCCTCGCATCCCATCAAATATATTATCACATGCTAGCTAGTACAAGTGTCTCTTCCCTGTAAAGCCTTTTAAATACAAAACATACTTCAAAGGAAAACAACTTACTTACAAGAAAAAGTTGAATGTAAAATCTTGCCAGTTTCTAGACTAAGAAAACCACTTCACATGAGAGCCCTTAAGCAAAGGCAAAAAAGATTCCAAGACAAACAGAATAGGTGAAAGCTCCCTCCAAGTGGAGATTTTACAGCGCTCTTTTACATCCCACTGCTTGTGACATAATGAGTCATCACCAGTCACACGAAGGTGAGCGCCATAACCTGTGGACTAGCGTCGGAATAAACTACAAAATTGGAGGTTTCAGATGGACGATCGGGAGTTGATTTCAAATTGAATCGTTTTAAATTAATGTGCCAAAAATTAAGTTCCCTAGGGCACAGTTGACACGTCAGAATGAACAGCGTTAGGAATTATAAAGCTCTGTAGAGCCTTTAAAACCAAACCTCAATAATACTGTTTCCCCGCGGATACGCCTATAACAGCGTGCGATTAACGCTACTGAAGTAAAACCAGGGAACTAATGAACTGTATTCATCGTATATAAGAATGGAAAACACATTTTGCATTGTCCTATAAATCCTTAGGAAACTATGGAAGTGCATGGCTTTCCCAATTTCAAGACAACAAACAATTCCTGCAGGTCGACTTAGGCGTTATCACTAAGGTGACCAGAATTGCTCATCAAGGCAGAGCTGACGCAGGCTGGTGGACAAAGAGTTTTACATTATCATACCGTAACGACGGCGCAAAATTCACTCCTTACAATAATTACAAGGTGTGTACACAATTTCTATCAAGACACTTCTCCTTCAAAATGTCAGCCTTCCGACACTTTCAGTGTGCCGCTGCTTTATTTAGGAATAAACTCCACTCACCTATAAATTTAGATTCCAACCTATGTTCTTTGTTAGTAAATGGTCTTCTAGTTTCTAAATAAACTGTGGCACTGCGTCGGTTGGACAGTGAAACAAAAATTTGGTTTTATCAAACAAGTTGATTAAGGTTGAATTACCACAGTGAAAGATTTAGAAAGCGACGTTTCGAGCGTTAGCCCTTCGCTAGAGCGCGGAATGGCAAGGCCTAGGGCTAACGCTTGGTAATTCGGTGGTAATTCAACCATTATCAACTCATTTGATTAAACCAAATTTTTCTTGTTTGTTACCACTAAGCTCTGAATTGCTAATATTTTTATTTTTTAAAAGAGCATATCTTGGTTTCACACCACAATGCTTCAACTATACTATACTCTCCCTGATAAAACCGCTTTTTCTGTTCAAACATCTCCACAATTCTTAGCCATAAAAATATCACAAAAAAAAAAAGAAAGTAGCTAAACTTAACTAGCTTTTAGAACTTCCTCATAATGTCAATACGTTTTTTTTTATTTCCCTTCAAATCAAGGTTCTTCAAGGAAACACTGATAACAAAACACCTGTAGGACACATCCTAGTTCCAGTCATAATTGCCCGATTTATCAAAATCAACGTCAAAACATTCCATGGATATCCAGCTTTACGGGTAGAACTTTATGGATGCACTGATGGTAAGCGTTTTCTTCTCGCATCGAACATTACCATGCACTCATTGCCTACCAAAGAACATCTCCCACTTGTCAAGACTACTTTATACTCCCTAATAAATAAGTTTATTCTTTGTTTTATTTCCCTCTAAACGTCCTCACAAATACAGACATTCTTCCTCTCTCATCTAAAACTGCCAGAGCCTAACTCTTGCTTAAACAATTTCCTTTCCAAGGTTTCCCTAAACCAACACCGCCCAAATGCATGGATGCCCTTGGGATGCAATCTGGTAACATTCCAGATTCCGTCGTAACTGCCTCAAGCTCCGCAAATGCAGTAAGCTTCGCTCCATCCGTAGGAAGACTTCACTTTCTTTCCGCTGGCACTGGTAAACACGGTAGCTGGGCTGCAGGAGCCAATAATGTTAACCAGTGGTTCCAAGTAGACTTTGGAAGCTGGACTAAAGTCTCAGCAGTAGCAACCCAAGGACGACAAGACTATGATCATTGGGTTAAAAGCTACAGCTTATCATACAGCTATGACGGAGCCTTCTTCACAACAGTTAACGAGAATAACGCACAAAAGAAGGTATGAGCTTACCTTCATCACATAAACTGCTAACATTTATATTATAGAGAAAATTCATTTCCTGCAAATTAAATTCTATGCTTCATATATATCCATTTACGTACTTGAAAAAAAAAATGAAATCAACCTCTAGGTGTGGGAATGGGAAACACTTTTGACATAATCCACTTCTTCCTTCAGATATTTACAGCCAACTATGACCGATACTCTGTGGTGAAGAACAATTTGGACAAAGCAATAATCACACGATACATACGAATAAATCCAGAGACCTGGCAGGGCCACATTTGCATGAGGACAGAGTTTTACGGCTGCAAAAAAGGTTCGTCTGAAATTGCTACAGTGTTATCCAGTGCATTTCATATACTAGAACCTAAATTCACCACTTAACTTTGCAGGGTTCGAAATTCCAAAAATAACTTGTGCATCGCCTCTGGGACTGGAAAACGATAAGATTCCGGATACAGCCATGGTAGCATCATCCAGATACAACCAATACAGAGGACCCGAACAAGCCAGACTTAACTTAAAGCGGCAAGGTATATATTTTTCCGTACATCACCATAAACACTACGACATTCCTGTCTCCAACAAGCAATCTTCTAGGAAATTCCTAATGAAATCCTGACAAATTCCCTTCCATAATTACAACACTCTAGCCGTAATTTCATCTGCATCTTGCAAGTCACCTCACAGTAAACTACAACCACGCAAATCACAAACTTAAGTATTAAAACCACCCTATGGAAACCTGAACACAAGGATACACTTGTTACATTCTTCGTCATCGAGATGCTTGCCTCTTTACAATAACAAACGAGAATTAAAGGAGTTACCATGTAAAAAAATTTACTTCATGACAATTGCAATTGTCAACTCTTCTAAATTCTTCTCCTGTGATCCTCAATGTTCATTTTTGGAAACTAAAGAATTCCCTCTTAAGTAATTCTTTATGATTGATTCGGTTAACTTCCTTTAAACCAATAACCTACTAAACACAAATCTTAAACTGCTCTTCAGGTAACTATTATGGAGGATGGTGTTCTCAGTACACAGACACAAAACAATTCCTTCAGATTGACCTGGGGCAGGTAACCAAGATAACAAGAATCGCTCATCAAGGCAGATCTGACGCAGGCTGGTGGACAAAAACCTACTCACTGTCATACAGTAATGATGGAGCAAAATTTTCTTCCTATAAAAATGACGAGGTAAATGATAGCTGTTTTACAAGGGATAGTATAATTCCTTAATAGCCCAGCACACTTCTCAATCTAAATGTTAAAATTCTTCCCATAGGCACTGCAAGGAAATATAGATTACACTTCCATTGTTGGCCACATCCTGAATCCACCCATAATAGCCCGATTTATCAAAATCAACGTCAAAACATTCCATGGATATCCAGCTTTACGTGTAGAACTTTATGGATGCACTGATGGTAAGCGTTTTATTTTCGCATCGAACATTACCATGCACTCATTGCCTACCAAAGATCATTTCCCTCATGTCAAATCTATTTTTTACTTTCAAATATATGTAAGTGTATTCTTTGTTTTCATTAGCACTAAACGTCCCGGCAAATAAACAAAGACATTCATCCTATCTCATCTAACACTACCAGAGCCTAACCCTTGCTGGAACAAATTCCTTTCAAAGGTTTACCTAAACCAACACCACCCAAATGCATGGATACCCTGGGGATGCAATCTGGTAACATTCCAGATTCCGTCGTAACTGCCTCAAGCTCCGCAAATGCAGTAAGCTTCGCTCCATCCGTAGGAAGACTTCACTTTCTTTCCGCTGGCACTGGTAAACACGGTAGCTGGGCTGCAGGAGCCAATAATGTTAACCAGTGGTTCCAAGTAGACTTTGGAAGCTGGACTAAAGTCTCAGCAGTAGCAACTCAAGGACGACAAGACTATGATCATTGGGTTAAAAGCTACAGCTTATCATACAGCTATGACGGAGCCTTCTTCACAACAGTTAACGAGAATAACGCACAAAAGAAGGTATGAGCTTACCTTCATCACATAAAGTGCTAACATTTATACTATAAATAAAATTCATTTCCTGCAAACTAAATTCAAAGTTTCTGATTCATATCCATTTACATAATGAAAAAAAAAAAAGAAATCAACCACTAAGTGTGGAAATGGAAAACACTTCTCACACAAGTTACTTTTTTTTCAGATATTTACAGCCAACTATGACCGATACTCTGTGGTGAAGAACAATCTGGACAAAGCAATAATCACACGATACATACGAATAAATCCAGAGACCTGGCAGGGCCACATTTGCATGAGGACAGAGTTTTACGGCTGCAAAAAAGGTTCGTCTGAAATT
>BLFN01000068.1:1503932-1511432 GCA_014634225.1 Acropora yongei | reverse complement strand
CTCTATTAACTTGCTTAACTTTGATCTTAAAGTGTTCCTTAGATCATGGCAGCAACTTTGTGCTTCCTTCCCTAATCATATCCAACATACAACCAACAACAAGCCATGTCTCGAACTACATTTCAACTTTAAAACAAAGGCTGAATAGGAGTGTTATCGGCAACTCGTCTTCATAGCATCAGAGTTAAGCTGATGATAAGCCAATGATTGACACTCACCAAAATGTATTTTTTCCAACAAATATCTTAGGGAAGCTTAAATATAAAATTATAATAGAATGTCTATTTCTAGAACAGATTAAAATCGCTAGTCGTACCTTTTATAAATGTCAGAACAAGACAGCAAAATTAAATACTCCTTGCCACCCACACATTTGAGCATTTTACCAGTCTCCCTTTTCGAAACAAATTAATAAAATTGTGTCTACTGCGCACTATCATTCATTCCTGTACGTTAGCATCACTTTTACGAATAACAGTTACGATAATGCCATATCCTTTGTGCTCTTTTTCTAAAAGTCAATGGAGGGTACAGCGCATGGACAGAGTGGTCGGATTGTTCACTTTCGTGTGGCGGAGGACAGAGTCTGCGCTCAAGAACATGTACCAACCCTCGGCCGCAACATGGCGGCAAAAAATGTACAACCCTCGGACTTTCGCAAGAGACAAAGAGGTGTAACACGAACGCATGCCCAGGTAATTGTCTTTTCTCGAATTTTACTTTCTTATAACTATCCAGTTCAGTTAATGTCCTTTTTTCGTTTACAGTCAATGGTGGTTATTCGACTTGGGGACCTTACGGCGCATGCTCAAAACCTTGCGGAGGTGGAAAACAAACTCGACAAAGGGCTTGCACCAACCCTCCACCAGCTAACGGTGGAAAGGACTGCAGTGACTTAGGACCAAACTCTGAGACCCAAGAATGCAACACCAAGCCATGCGCAATCATAGGTACATTGTTTCCTGTATATTATTCAACGAACTGCAGGCCCGAAAATTAGTTCTCTCTTCTTGGAAATGACGAACGTAAGGGAAGCCATTATGCCTTAACGACACTCTCAGACTGATGTACTTGAAAAATACAGATGCTATAGCTGTAGAATTGAATTGCATAAAATTGTTCCTTCCTAGTCAAACTAATTTCATAGGATGACTTAGATATTCACAGCTTAGAAATTATTAAACGAAAAACAATAAATTCAACCTGAATTATTAACACTTGCTTGAGTGATAACTAGAACATTTCCATAATTCAATTTTTAGTTGACGGTGGTTACAGTGCTTGGGGAAAATGGAGCGCATGCTCGAAGACTTGTGGAAAAGGTTCAGGCACAGAAACACGCGAGAGATTTTGCAATAAACCACAACCTCAAAATGGCGGTAAAGACTGTTCTGCCCTTGGAAAAAACAAGGAGACCAAGTCGTGTAAACCAAAAGCCAAGAAATGCCCAGGTGAGTATAAAATGGAAAATTCTTTCAAAACTTTAAAGGTTGTCAAGCAAATCAAGGCGAAATTGAATCCTGGATCCACAATCTTGTTCGAAGATGAATATTGTGCTACCTTGTAAATGTATCTCTGTTTAATATTATGTGTTACATCTAACTGGTATCATTTTCATTCATCTCCTTTTAGTAGGGGATGATCTCTGCCAAATTGCTCTGCATAATTATGCCAAAATTCGAAGCTTCATTCAAACGCATTCTAATTTCTTATGTACGGCCGACCCCAAAGGAATATTTACTTCTATTAAGGCAAACAAAGCCATTCCAAAGAGGGGACTTCACTAAATCAAATATACATAATTCATACTATGACATTGCCATTACTATGATGCAGTGAACGGTGGTTATGGCCCCTGGACGAAATGGAGCAAATGCTCAAAGACCTGCGGTGGAGGAACTCAAAAACGAAGCCGCAAATGTAACAAACCAAAACCAGTCGGCCGTGGAAAGAAATGTAATGTCCTTGGACCAAACAAAGAAACTCAAGAATGCGAAACGCAAAGCTGCGTGCAGTGTAAGTATTTATCACTTATAGGAGCAATGGTTTCTATTGTGCATCGAATGCTGCAACAATTACGATCTTACCTTCGACAAAAGGTTCTCTCTACACTCTGCCTTCCGCCATTATTACTTATAAGAAGAACAATACTATACGGGAAAAACAGACCCATCTTCATTCCTTCTGAGTCCTTCCTCAACCCAACGGAAGAGGATAAAAAGATGTTCGATAATATCTCAATGCCACACCTGGACAATTTCACCGACTTGAAGTTGAAACTCTCGTCTTCGTCACTTAATTGTGACGTACAGTTAACATATTGCTTCATATTGATCAATTGCCGATTATCATTTTTATTGTCCTAGCTGGTTGGAAACCACTGGGATGCTACAAAATGACCATGCGACCTCTTGAGGACCAATTCGTCAAAAAAAGGGGTGGTACGATGAAAACGCGATACGAAACATGCGTTGGAACTGCCGACACAGACGGAACTATTCTATTTGGTATGGATGACAGAGGATGCTGGAGAAGCACCGCGGCATCACAACATTCGCATGATAGTTTAGGAAGCTCCAAAGAATGCAAAAAACGGGGATCGTACCACACGGGGCGAATGGAATCAAACACTGTTTTTGTTTACGAGAAAAAAGGAGGTAATAAGTGTTATATTGGTAAAATCTTGTCTTTTCCTGATTTTCTGGTTTCGGTGTCCAAAATTTTTGACAAGCTAGATTTCATAACCGGATTTTCAGCAATTTCGAGATCCAATGAACTTATTTGCAGCACGAGTGTTTCCAAATTGTCCTAAATTGAACAGCAAAATTGCAAGCCAGCACAAACGTTAAATATTCACAGTAAATCTTACCATAATAAGGCCTAACTTTATCCTATCAAGCTCATGTTGCGCCCATATTTCCTTTACTATGTTTGTTTCTTTGTTTTTCTGTTGTTTTTTCTTAAAATTACTAAAACCCTCTTCAACAGACAAATGGGAACCAGTTGGTTGTTATCTTAATAAGGCGCCATCCGCCATGAATAACGCTTATGACAGGGATGTAGGCAGCGTATCTGGAAATAATGCCATCTTCGAACACTGCAAGATATTGGCGGAGAAGAAAGGCTACAAAACATTTGGTGTGGACAACAGCATTTGCTGGACAGATGAAAACGCTGCAAAAACTTACAATAAGTATGGTCTATCCAATGACTGCTCTGTTTCCAAGAAGACAGGGAATGGCTCTGGAGAATCTAAAAAGGATAGCATCTTCGTCTACCAATACGTGGAATGAAAAGGGTAAGAAAATCATTGCAGTTTAATTCTTTTTCAGCGCGTAAAACGTGTGGTAAATATTTTTTTCCAAGCCCACTCTAGAATATATGTAGGTACGATAACTCGCTGCCTTCCGTGAGAGAGAGAGAGAGAGAGAGAGAGAGAGAGAGGGAGACTAAAATACCAGTTCATACCAGTTCACATGGTGCAAATACAAAATTAAATTTCTTCGGTTCAAAATCGCCCGATTAATTGTTGTGATTCATGCTTAGAGCCGTAATTCAGTATTCAATATCCACTATATATAACTTATGCATATACAAAATTTCGACAAATATTATCGAACTCCGACCAGGAAACTTGCCCATGTATGCATCACAAAAAGCCCTTTATCTTCGGTGGTTCACATTTGTTTTTAACTTTCTTAACAGGACAAGGGAAAACCCAAATACATCCCAGCAACAAGTTGACTAAAGAAACAACCATAAATTAACTTTCATGTGGCCAACTGAGATGTTGCAGGCAAAAATACTGTTAATTTAACTTTGTTCGTTTCCATGCAATAAAATAATGAAATAAACTTTTGTCGCTTGCCCATTTTCTGCGGCCTGAAAGTGGATCATCTTTTATTTTAGGGACGAAAAGACGTAGGCCCCGGGAGGGAGGGGGGGGTTCAGACCAATGCTAAACGCTATGTTCAACGAGGGAGAGGGAGGCAAAGCGCGGATGGAAAGAGGGGGATATGATAAAGAAGTAGCTTCTATATCGAACATATAAGGGACTACCCCCCCGGGACGTCCACGACTCGTTACTTTCAAGTCATTTTCCTAAATGAAACCTGACGCCAGGGTCCAAAATGGGAAACACTCTGGCAAAAACAAGTTCCCGGCATATGTGAAGTTGAGAATGCAGCAAGAATTTTTATATCGTGGGAGGTATTTGCCTGGCGGGTAACAAAAAGCGTCGGAAACAACAGTAACATTGGATTTCCCTTGTAATTAGCGATCGTCTTGAAGATTCGCTCTGTTGCTTTATTCACGATATGTACCTTGGATTTTTTTGGTTTCTTTGTTCCACAAATTTTGCGTCGAACAAAGCTAATCGTGAATATTGCTTTTTCGAGGTTTGTCTTTACCGGTCGTCATCAATACTTGAATTGCATTGTGCTTCAAGAGGAACTTAGATAATGCTACCGTTCATAATCAATGCATGGTTACTCGGATATGGAATCATTTTTCTTGTGTTCAACTCTCTCATTCACTCGTGAGAATATCGAATTTAACACTCGAAGAGAAATTCAAAATCTCCGCACCCAAAGTCTTCTCTATTTATATTATCCACTTCATGAGTCAATGCATCAGTTTCACAATAAATCATCCAATCAATTATGATTTATCCAGTGTATGGCACTTTTCAACCTTTTGAACAGCTGAGACCTGAAGCTCATCATCGGTAATATATCACATTTGCTTTTTTGTTTACAATATTTCGAGAATAGAAGCCCAAAATTACCCTCGCGCTTTTGGCGAGCAAAAGGAACCGAGCTATGGTTAAGTAGACATTTTAACAATACTAACAGTTTTTCTTATAAACTAACCATACCGATTTGAAAATCTGTAATCACAGATTTGAAATCTCTCTTAACACAAGTTCTGACCCTTAGCAAATTGCGACGGTATCTCACTACGGCTCAACACCTAAGTTATTTTTCCATCTCTATGGGAAGCGATAGAATACGAATATTCTCTTCTATCGGGATGAAAAGATTCGTCCTTACAAGTTTAAATTAGGTTCAGATATTTACTTTTCTTTTTTAATGAGCCTGCGTTTCTAAGACCCCACAGACCTCCTGCAACGATATTTTATTAAAGAAATTACATTTTCTGGCAAACATATTAAAACGAGGAAGCAGTCAGGCATCTTGCAACCACTTTGTTAAAAAAACATTTTCCGTTAAAAGGCTACAGCTACACGTTCACTAATCGCTTATTACTAATGAACAGATGACATGACATTTCATACAAGGATAATTATGCTTGAATTCAATTGTTGCAAAACTGTGGTGGGCTTTTCAGTTTTTGAAATAAGATTGAAGTCAAACGAAAAGCACAAATTACCATGCAAGCTTTTGGTACAGCATCTCTTAATTCCATACGAGTACATAGTCAGTACAGTTTTTCCCATATGGCGTGATTTTTTTTAATTTTTTTTTCTGTAATTAGAACCGAAATAACAATTTAATTTCTTAGTTGAACACCATACAGCGCTATATCAACAAGCGGCTTTTCTAAACTAATAATATAATGACAAAAAAATCATCTATTTTAATTGTCATCATACAACTAGCATCCCACCCCGAATGTAGGAGACAGGCCGGGGGACACCCGCGGAGGTTAACCGGTTTAATGTGCTCTCAAGTGTTTAAAAAGAGTTTGCTATCAACTCGATTGGTAACAAAGCCATCAGTAATTATACAATTCGAATTTAGTGCATACCCCGCGAAAGAATTGAGTGAAACTCCTTTAATCGACAGTGCGTGTATATCCACCATGATGCATATTTGCTTTGCTCTGATTGGTTCCAAGTATTTCAAACAGGCGAGCTGTGCAATGTAATTGATTTTGTGGATAAATTTAATCTGAAAGGGATGCCGCGTTGATGGCCAGAAAGTTGTATCCCACACTCCTTAATGTGTTCACTTCGATCAAGTAGTACCCCTGAATCGCTTGAGATGACTTTGTTGGGAAAAGCTCTCATCCTGTTCCTTGGTGTTGGTAAGCCACTCTATTTTTTCTTTTCCTTTGTTTCTCTTTTTGCACGAACAAAGGCTTTAGACTTTAACAGTGCTTCAGTTGTGACCTCACTCTGTTTACCTTTTTCGCCTCTTTTAGCTTACTTTCCGAAAAGTTTCCACGCTTTGTTAGTTTCCTTTGATCAACTACTCTACTTAAAGATTAGACTGGACTTTTTCCGATATGAAGACAAGATGACATACGTATATACCAACGATCATTTATGAGGTTTGCGGGTATTGGTGAAGTCGACATTGCATTCCTACCTTTCGAGTAATTCCGTCAAATTGCTACCAAAGTATTGAGTTTATATGTGGTTTAATGGGGAATGTAACAACGGCCATATGGACTGGTGAAGCTGTCGTCTAAATCTTTTGGAATTTCATTATCTCTACGGACATCAGTTTCAGTGTGAAAAGAAAATTCCAAATGCGCACTATAAATCATTAACAACAGCTGCAATTTGTTCCTCTGAAAAGTTATCATGGAAAGGGACGGTCAAAATTGGCTTGGTGATCGGATGGTCATGAAACAGCGGTGTGATGAAAAATTGTAAATAGCGAAAAAAGGCGTCACTTTAATTTCCAAGCACTTGGATGCATTGAAAATTCTTGTTTAAATGTTTTTTTTCTTTTGCTGTTGCTGCTAACTTTAATTTCACAAAACTACTATCAAAAAAGGCCTGACTAAATAAACGATGATATTTCATAATTGTGATAACTTGTCAGTGACACCACACTTGTTGACTTGTCATTTCTTTCGACCAATCAAAAGACAAACTTAATCAAACAGGCATGATATGTTCACGATGCGATTTTTGCGGTGAAGAGCCGGTTTTATGACCTTGCTGGATATGAAAATGAGTTAGATTCATCGTATTTTATTTTCCTTATCATCCTCTTGATTAATCTGTCTTTTTTGTTTGTTTGTTTGTTTTTTTTTTTGCCTTTTATTCGCAGCTTTTGTTGCGGGAGGTAAGTGAACTATTTCTATTTGAGTGAGTCTCCAAAAAGAAACAAAACAGCTGAAATAAGGACAAAAGAAGTACACGAAGTTTTATGACCATGTCTCCAGTTGTGTTCGCTTGGTTCATCTTATGCTCAATACAACTTGACATGTGTTCTGCGATTTTCCCGTCCCGGAACAAACTATGTCCTGAAGTGAGAGGTCATCTGTCTTCCCATAAGGCATATGGTTCAATTCCTGCCATACGTTTTTATCTTTGCATCCTCAGACGAGTTGTCAATCTCTGCAAAGTAATTATGACTCTTGTCCTCTAAGGAGAGCGCTGGACGGATGTTCTGGCATTCCCTCGACCCTCCATTACCACCTAAAAGGAGAACAGGGGGTTCGAAGGACCACGCACCATACAGAGTTTTAACTGTTCTACTTTGCCGTCTCTTCTTCGTACTTTTCGGTAATCTCATACATTAC
>BLFN01000068.1:1493932-1498932 GCA_014634225.1 Acropora yongei | reverse complement strand
TTTTCATTCCTATCCTCATAGAATATACACTATTTTAATCATGATTCCTTCGGTAGGATTTTCTGCTCCTAACTTGCCGAAATGCATGGATTCCCTCGGAATGCAATCCGGAACCATACCAAACTCAGCTATCACCGCTTCGAGCTCCTTCAATGCAAACAGTTTCGCTCCGTATGTGGGCAGACTTCATTTTCTTTCTGCTGATAGTGGCAAGTATGGAAGCTGGGCAGCTAGAACCAATGATGTCTTTCAGTGGTTTCAAGTTGATTTTGGAAGGTGGACGCAAATTACGTCCATTGACACACAGGGAAGACAAGATGATAACCAGTGGGTGAAAACTTTCAGTTTGTCTTTCAGCTACGACGGCTTATTCTATGAAACTGTGAGTGATCCCAGAACCAGGCTGAAGAAGGTAATTGCTTTCATTTTGCATGGAGACGTCCCCTTTGCACTATTATTGGAGAAAGAAATAAAGCAAAAAGAGCGAGGATGTAAAGTTACAACAGCGTAACTTCAAAGATTTAAAATATTATTATTAATTATTATATATGTTATCATACTGGATGAACTGTGCGGTTTTTACAAGACTAGTTGTTTAGGGAAAAAATTGTGTACGACTTATTCAAGAATTTAACTATCATGAAAGGCGTCTACGTATAGAGACAAAATTAAAACTTAAATGATCATAAATTAAACTAAATTAAACTTATTTTTTCCTTTCTGGTAGGAAGCATCAAGGCTTTCAATTATATTTTTCAGATTTTTGTTGCCAATTCTGATCGATACACGGTAGTTATGAACGAATTGGAAAAACCAATTGTAACTCGTTACATCAAAATTCACCCGGTGCTATGGTACAGACACATATCCTTGCGAGCGGAGTTTCTTGGTTGCAAAACTGGTGAGACAAGCTGTTGTTGTAGTTGTCATTATTATTACTGTATTTCTTTAAATTGGATTTCTTGAAGTTGCTAAGCACTCGAAAGGCAATGAGTGCACACAGATCGGCGTTATGATAAATACATACATTATGTGAGGAATATGGTAAGCACTTCAGTTTTATTGAAACTGTACATGCGCAAATAACATACCAATAGTGCAGTATCTCTGGACGCGGTACCAGAGCGTCGTACCAAACGATGCTCCCCGAGATTTCCGTCCGGTGATCGCTTTTGTGAGCTAAGCTTCAGATACCTGTCTCCAGGCAGTAAGAGAGAGAAATGTCAGCCCCTAGACCATAGGTGACAGATCCTTTCACCCACTCAACCCGATTCATAACTAGTAGCAATTTCTATATAAACAACGCAAAGTTCTAATTATTTTCTCCATGTGGTACATTCAAGTCCGTCTTGGTACGGCGAATAATTCACAAGACGCACGCGCTCTTGCAGAAACACTTATTTCAAGGTTCAGAGCCGTTATTCAAGAAATTTTCTGTTCTATACGATAAGTACCGATGCATACGCAAAAAATAGATGACATTTGCGCATGTGCATTTCGTGAGTAAACGAAAAGCAGTTCGGGAGAGAAAAGCGAGGACTGTCCAGATCCCAATGAAACAGTCGACAAAAAATAGTGGCAATTTAATTGGATTAAATCACCCATAGGAAAGTCAAGCTCAGCGTGATATAAGACTTACAGTAAAGACAATAGGCCATATTTCCGAATAGGCCACGTTCGATATATCAATATTCTAACATGGCTCCGAGGCTTGAAGGTCAGACTTCCATATTTGGTGTTGTTTTCTTTGTATCTAAGTCTCTTTTGGGAATTGAGAGACAAGAGAAGCTTGAAAAATTTGAAATTTTGATCCGAAAGCCTCGGAGTCATGTTAGAATATTGATATATCGAACGTGGCCTATTACCTTTGACCTCTTTTTCAAAGGGAGTCCTGGTGCTCATTTTTTCATATGAAAATTAGTTTTTATTTGCATATGAATGAAAACTAATTTTCATATGAAAGGATGAGCACTAAGACTCGCTTTGAAAAAGAGGCCAAAGCTAATTCGGAAATGGTCTATTTGCGTCCCTTTCATGAGACAAGCACTAAGCACTTCTCTCGCGCTCAGCAACCTCCTGCCCGCATTCAAAATTCGACGGACGCGTGCCAACCATCAAACGATTATTGATCCTTTCATATTTACTTTTAGGGTTTAAAATACCTAATGTCGTTTGCGCCGATTCCCTCGGTATGGCGAGTGGTAAAATACCTGATTCTGCCTTGACATCAACTTCGGATTATAACCAATACTCTAGAGCTGAAAGAGGCAGGTTGAACAAGACAAGAGGTGGAAACTTGTACGGTGGATGGGCGTCGAAGTATGCAGACGTTGGACAGTGGCTACAGATTGACCTAGGAAAGATAGTTAAGATCACCAGAATCGCGACACAGGGAAGATCTGATGCAAACTGGTGGGTTAGGAAGTACAAAATGAGCTACAGTGATGGCACAAGATTCAAATACTACAAGAATGGAGAGGTAAGTCGGTGTTAGACCCATTTCGTATAATTATAAAAGGACATCGAAAGCGAATGTCTAATTCTGTTTTTTTTTTCATTGCAATTTTTCTGTATTCTGGAGAAAAGTTACTTTTTTCATTTGGAAATTGATCATGCCCATTCAAAAAAATCATTACTAATTCATGAACATATTATTAGCCTATGACACTATGCAAATCGATCCTTTATTCTGAAACCCTGGAGGCAGCTTTGATTTCAGTCCCAGGGGAGTGCGGGACTGAATGTACAAACAATGTAATTATCGCTTATTCTAAAATGAAAACGATCTTTACGTAAAGATCACTTGTGATCATCCAAATGACGTTGCAAACCCCATAAATGCTGTACAAACTTCTGGGCGGATACCTTCCCCATCCTCCTTCGTTAAGATTTTGTCAACCAAAAATTGTACGACTATGCTTTTATGTTAACAATGTTCGGATCTAGACTGTGGATTTTGTCTTGTTCAACGTTCTTTTTTCGCTCGCTGCTTGTTTTTTTCAGTCTTACCTTTCGCCACTGTGCACTTTATGACATCAAGATGATTTTGGAACGGATATTTCTGACAGTTCTTTTTCTTCATCAGCATTTTTCAATTATCTGAACTTTCAAACAAAGCCCCTTGAACCACCGACCAACAAAGAATAATTAATGCCTGTAAGGTCCACTTGTTTTTCTGGTATGCTAATTTTCTCTACACTAAAAGGCGTTATTGTGTTAGTTCCGATGGGACACGCGTTCGAATGCACATTTATCAAGCCGTAAAAAAAACTCGCAGTCGTGTATTCTCAGGTGCAAAAACTCTCGGCTTCGCCTCAGTTCAGTTATTTTTTTTTATTATTTTTCAGTTCAGTTCTTCATTTTCTCTAATCGGTAATGTTAACAAAGTGCCCAAAGGTAGCAGATGCTAATCCGAGGTGTGTCATGTCGTAACTAAAAACAGAAGGTAGACAAGTTTATGGGAAAATCAAGATAATTGTTCAAGTGCATAAATTATAAAATTAAGTTTGTGAGTTAATTGGTCGAGTTTTTGAATCTGATAATACACTTCTGATCGTTTTTTAAGCAGTACATAATTAATGTACTATAATCTGAATTCGATGTCTACGTAAGGTGTAAAACGTAGTACGCCTATACTGCACCTAAGCGAAGTAGATGACTGTCATCATTAATATGGTAAGGAGCCAAAAATAGCATGGAACTCAACTACTGTTAGCGATTCAAAAATCGTGGAAGAGTTAGACTCTAGACCAACGAAGACAAATCCATGAGTGACTAAGGCATGATTTGAATTCTGACCTTCTGCGTATAGTTTCACTCTTGAAGCCACCGTGTAACATGCCTCTGCTTGTTTGCTAGTTAACAACATGACGCGAAAGTCAGATGAAGTCAAGAAGACGCGTAGAATAGTATAAATTGCGTCCTAATTTCGACTAATTATAAGTAGCTGTTGAGCGCGCCGTCGGCAAATAACGTTAACGTTCTCTTTTTCTGTTTTTTTTTTTTGTTTTGTTTTGTTTTGTTTTTATCAGCCTACTAAAAACCATTTCGTGACTTTGATTATCGTTGCTGGATTTCACAATTTCATAGTTTCTTTGAAGGAATTCATAGGAAACACAAACCGGGATACCGCAGAGGGACGCGTCCTAAATCCACCTATTATTGCACGATTCATAAGGGTGCATCCGACATTATGGTATGGGCATATTTCCATGAGGTTGGAAGTGTACGGATGTCGAGAAGGTAACTATGTCTGAATTTTACTTGTTTTCTCCTTACTTTCCAGTACGAGGCTATACCCAGATTTTTTTTTCGCATAAATAAACTTTCCCTACTGCTTGTCATCTCAGGGTTTTATTCGCCCACGAAACCAGCATAAATAGTGGGAGATGGAAAAATGGATCCAATCTTTTTCTTCTTCTCACTCACTCCGGGCGATGATCGTTAGAAAAAGGTATTCTGTGCAAAGCTCTGCCATTTTTTGAGCCACTTTTGTTGTTACATCCAAAAGCAATACACGAGTCAGGTATTCTGTAAAAAAGAAAGCTATCTCCCTCGGTTTGTGCTTGTTTCCTGCGTGAATGAAGCGCTGAGATGATATCACAAAGTCAACTAGACCCATTCTCCTGTATCGTCGTCCGTCTTCTTGGAAGAAGCACAACATCCGAGGGAAAATCCAGGGCAAAAAACTTTTTCGCCAAAGTAATCAGGGAAGTAGCGAAGTTTTATTTATGTGAAAAAATTTTTGAGGGTAAGTGGCACTTTAGCAAATTGGTCAGCGAAAAAAACGTGTTCTCACGCATGCGTTCACGGCAGCAAATTTAACTTTGCCGTCAGGAGCTGCGGTAATAACTCGCGCAAACTTGATGTAAAGGCTTCAATTGTATGCATGATCTACTACTAGTCAAGTTTTTTGGAATTTAGGGAGTGTGCAATAATTATCTGGGCGTCTAAAATGAGCAAAGTGGGTCTTGAAGTGAAGTTAAGCCCCCCGTGTAATA
>BLFN01000068.1:1483761-1488761 GCA_014634225.1 Acropora yongei | reverse complement strand
AGGGTTATTCCTACCAAGGCTGCAGCTCAGAACATTGTGAGTTAAAGTTAACATTGCTTAGTGCCAAGTTAGCTCAATATTGGGGAAATGGTGGCCAATATAAATGTTCACAGGAAACGAGAATATTATAGCGACACCTGGCGTGGAGAAAATTATAAAAAAGCATTAATTGCATCCATACCGAGTACCATTCCTTATTCATGTATTCATTTTTAACATTTTCTTTCTTATTTTATCAGGTTTCACCAAACCAAAACCCCTGGTCTGCTTCGAAGCCCTAGGAATGCAAAATGGAAAAATCCCAGATTCATCAATATCAGCCTCTACCGAATATAGTAGCTCCTTAAAGGCCTTCAATGGCAGACTTCACTTCCTCCCTCAGGCAGGAAGAAGCGGAGCTTGGGCAGCACGCAAAAATGACGTCTATCAATACCTGCAAGTGAACTTTGGTGATTGGAGGAAGGTTACTCGAGTGGTTACACAGGGAAGATCCAATTACAACCAGTGGGTAAAAAGCTACAGCCTCTCGTATGGCTACGACAATGTGTTTTTCAAAGATTACAAGGAAGATGGCTTTAAAAAGGTAAAGTACTGTGAGGGGAAATATTGGTATTTGTACAGGGAACAAACACTTGGTTGTATCAAACGACTTGATAAAGGTTGAATTACCACCGTGAAAGATTTAGAAAACTAACGTTTCGAGCGTTTTCTAAATCTTTCAAGGTGGTAATTCAACCTTTATCAACTCGTTTGATAAAACCAATTTATGCAGCACCACAGTTTCTTTAGAAACTAGGAGGCTATTTGTACAGGGGGTTGACTGACAGAAATCCACTTTCTGTATTGTGTAATTATTGTTATTATTTCTCAGATCTTTTCAGGAAACGAGGATCGATACACGCCTGTGGGTCACGACCTGAAGAATCCCATAATCACCCGTTACATTCGCATTCACCCAGTCACGTGGTATAGTCATATTTCAATGCGAGTAGAGTTTTACGGTTGCAGAGACGGTGAGGACAACACTAGTTGCTTGATTCTAAGCCAAGGTTTTCCTGACCTTAATAAATTCTTACTAGCAGAGATGCAATCATACTAAGCGTGAATTTTTGGTTGATTAAATTAATTAGGCTTTGTCCCACCAAAACGTGAATGTCAGTCAACCCTTGGAATGAAAGACAGAGCGGTAATACCTGATAATGCCATCACAGCTTCCTCCAGTCTCAATCAATTCTATGGTCCAGAACGTGCGAGATTGGAACTGAAAAAGTCAGGACGCTATGCAGGTGCATGGATTCCCAAGTACCCCGATATCGGACAATGGATTCAAGTGGATCTCGTCAAAGTAACAAAGATAACTCGCATTGCACACCAAGGACGCAATGAAGTTAGTCAATATGTCAAAAGTTTTACACTTAGCTACAGTATTGAAGGAGGACCATTCCTTCCTTACAACGAGGAACAGGTAAGAGACTTTGACAACTCTGATATCCGATGGGCCATAATTCATTACACTTGATGTAGCCAGCAAACAGAAAAAGTTTTTCTTTAGTTATTGCACCGCTTCCTTCAGTGTGGGCTTGGTCAAGAGCTTGTCACGACGTCCGTGTATTTTATTATTATTATTATTTTTATAGAAGCTACTTTGCAAGTACGGCTTTACACGGTAAATGGACTGAGAAGGAAAACAGAAGTGACGAAGTTGTAAATCCTGTGATATACAATTTCAGTCGTTCTTGGGATCTTCACATAGGCGGCGGAAGCTGGGGGGCGGAAGCAGGAGGGATGGGGGCGTCAGCCCCCCACTTTTTTGTGTGGGGGCACAGTCCCCGCCCCACTTTTGTAAAATAATAAATACCTTTGTTTTATTTTACCACTGTCAACTCATCAGGCCTTCAAAACACTAAATTTATACAAAACTTTATTTGAATCAGCTGGGTTTCCTGCATTTAATTTTGCGTGACCAATTTTGCTGCGGCTGACTCCCAGTTTGTCTGGGTTGTCGTATGAGTTATTTCATTCTGCCAGTCATAGATTTTATTAATTGTTCAACTGTCGGTAGAAGTTTCACTTAGTCTAGTAACAATGCCTCCAAAAGTACAATCGAATCATGTTACAAAACTGCAGCGGATGAGGGCAAGTTGGGGGGTGGGGGCTAATAAAATGTTGGGTGCGATAAAAATGGAATGCCGAATTTATATTCAGCCCTCCCCCCTCCACTTTTGTTTCGCACCGCCGCCGCTGCTCATTTTCATTTCGTCACATTCAATGATAGCGTCCTTAAGAGGAATTCTAGGCAAAAAAAGCGAATCACATATCATGTTCGCAAACTGGCTTGTGTTAATATTATTTGCATTGCTTTATTTTAGTTCTATTACGTCATGCTTAGTCAGTATCCTGTTCTTTAATTAGGTTCTTACTGGTAACAAAGACAGCGATACAATTGTTGGAAACATCCTTGATCCACCCATCATTGCCCGGTACTTGCGACTTCATCCTAAAGAATATTACAGCTACAAAGCGATACGCTTTGATATCTACGGGTGCACAGACGGTAAGTTTACCACAATGCACGGTAAATTACGTGCAAACCTTATTCAAAGGATAGAATGAGAGAACGTTCTATATGGGTATTAGTTTTAGAATCAGTTAGGATTGAGAAATAGAGCGAAGAATGCTGAAGAATGAAACGCACGAAAGCCTTTCACAGTTATCTCATTGTCATTGACCAGGTAAACATACTCAGAGGCCTCACTTCATTTATGGTACATGGTTTGCATAAATACAGCCTTAAAAGTCAAGCTTAAACTGAAGTATTAGGTGTGCGGTAAAACTATTCGATTAACTTGAATTCAATAACAACACAGCAAACTATTATTCTAACGACTATTGTGTCAGCCCTCAAAATATTCTTCAAATTTTCTTGTTTGCGCAGCTTTCCATGATCTCTCTTCTTTGCACGCCTACATTTATTTGCGGAGGGGCTTATTTTGTGAAATTGTAGGGAGACAGTTACTTGTACTTGTACTTCCGTGCTACTTCGTAATACAGTACTTAGTACCTAGAATACAGAATACATAATGACCTATTGCGAGTAACAGTAACACGCTGTCAGATGCTATTTATAGGCGTTGTTATAGCTTCCTACTATTTCTCAAGTAAAATGAATTAAACCGTAACTTTATTTAGGATGCTATTCATATTGTAGGATTTCCGCTTCCGCAAGCCCCGTCTTGTCAAATGTCACTTGGAATGCAAAACGGACAATTGCCAAACTCTGCGATAACAGCCTCTTCACAGCTAAATTCTTACTATGGACCTGAAAATGCCAGGCTGCACTTCCATCCGCAAAGTGGCCGTAATGGGGCCTGGATTCCAAAGGCACAGGACCATAATCAATGGTTGCAAGTCGACTTTGGAAATGACACCACCGTCACACGAGTTGAAACACAAGGTCGCCAAGATACTAAACAGTGGGTCAAAGAGTATACTCTGCGATATAGCACTAACGGCCATTACTTCAAGCATTATCAACCTAATGGCTATACCAAGGTAACGTGATAAAATTTCCGTATGTGACTTGTTGAAAGCGAGTCACGAAAGAATTTGGCCCGAGCCCACTTGTAACATAAGCTTACTTGTAACACAAGGTCGCCAAGATAGTGAACAATGAGTGGGTCAAACAGTATACTCTGAGATATAGCACTAACGGCCATTACTTCAAGCATTATCAACCCAATGGCTATACCAAGGTAACGTGATCAAATTTCCGCATTCGACTTGTTGAAAGCGAGTAAAGAATTTGGCCCGAGCGCACTTGTAACATATCTTAGCCCTTTCCCGTCCAAGGGGTTCCCCATTGACGAGTAAAATCGTCTGGCGTTAGACGGAGTAAAATCTATGCCCTGAGCGCTCATTCGGCAGTTAAGGGGTTAAAGTACACTAGCATTTTCAGTTGGAACACACGACATACGTAACTCAGATTCCCAATCAAATTTCAAGGGAGAATCAGGAAAATAATTTTACGACCTACTTTCCAAAAAATAATGCAAGAATAATTTTTTTTTTGTAATCTTAGACATGTAGATTAGAAATGGTAGGGACACTTGGGAGAACGGTTTTGTGCTAATGGTGTTTTCTGGTTAAATATAGCTTTTATTATTATTAAATTATAGTATCGTTAATATTTCTTGCGTTCAACAGTCATTTAAAGGCAATGATGATCGCTACACGGTTGTGGGACATGATTTGAACCCTCCCATCAAAGCTCGCTTCGTGAGAATCATCCCCGAAAAATGGCTAACCTATATTGCTATGAGAGCAGAATTTTACGGTTGTCACACAAGTAAGCTTCCGTCTTCTTTTTTGTCATAACTAGCTTTTATTGATCGAGAGGAAAGTATGGTATGATGAGAGAATTTCCGTCGAGAAGGCAACGATCGAGATCAAGATCGATCAAACCCAGTCCTAGGGAAAATCTAGGAACGTTTGGAAAACAATAAGCCACAAAAAGTAGTGCAACCAGAGGAATTACAAGATCAGATTGTTTTTTGTTGATGCGACAAGTAGTTTTTGTCACAACGCGCAACGCTGCTAGACACCCACGAGGACCTTTGCATAATCCAAATCTAGCGCAGCTTTAATCAGTTGGATGCAAGGTAGATTTTAGCTTAAGGTGTGGTGTCACGAAAAACTGGATAGCCGGCACATTCAGTGACTTAATATTGTTAAGACAACGAGAAGGAAATAAAACGTAAGACGTTCTTCGCGCACCTTGTCTCTCCTACTCTAGTCACAGTAATTGCCATTAGTTCGGTCTCAAGATCCTGAATCGAAATGCCATTAACGTAATTATTATTTTGGCCAGTTTAGTTTATGCACTTACTCTTAAGTTTATGTCCTCTTATCAAAGATAATGGTGGTTACTCTGATTGGAGCTCATGGTCCCAATGTTCCGTTACTTGTGGAAAAGGGACCCGAAGTCGCGGAAGGACGTGCAC
>BLFN01000068.1:1473761-1478761 GCA_014634225.1 Acropora yongei | reverse complement strand
AGCTCGAAATACCCGGGTCTGTGATACTAGCCTATCACTCTGCTGTGTTAACGCTTTGTTAGGGTGACTGCTTCTATTGTAAAAATATTCTCTGTAAAGTACATTCTTAAGAAACTTGCTTTCATAATAGCACCGTCGACTTTTCAGAAAGAGAGATTTTTTCTTCTCGCCTAGCCTGGCATGGTTCTTCGCTTCCCTTGTCTAAGGCCCGGGTTAAACGCCGTACTTCACATGAGCCGAACCTAGTTACACTTTAGGTCGACCCAAACTAGTTAAGCTAGCCTGTTGAGTCAAACGTTGAACTTAATTCAGCCGAACTTATAGCTGACTACGAAAATAAATAGCAAAACCGGTCTCATACATTAACATGATTATGCATTTGCTTCGGCTCATGTAAAGATCGGCATTTGACCCAAAGGTGATCTTCAGCCGTTATTCCCGCCTGGAGTGGCCGTGAAGAACGCCTCAGCCGATCCAAATAAACCAGTCGAACTTAATTGGGTCAAACGCCGTACTTCACATGAACTTGAAATGGATCGTGCGGTTTTATCGCAAAACCGACCTAATAGTATTCATTCCCTGATTCTGTTCTGTTGATCGCGCGCAACTTTGAAAGGAAGATCATACAGCCAACATTCAATCCCCTAATTTAATACTTCGTGATATAAACCGCCGATCGAGGTCCTTCCTTGAAAGTGTACTGTAGAAAATCTTCAGTTCATAACGGACTATAACGATAATAATTGAGATATGTGCCAAGTACAGTTGTCATTGTGTTCGTTAGAACGTACTATTAATTTTACATTGTTTTTCGGTCCATTAGGCTTTGGCCGCCATCCAAGATGAATTTAGACTCTCAAGCTGCTTTATTGTAAATTTTGATAAACTTGCGTCACGCTATACATAATCAATCAACTTTTAACGATTGTCTATTACCTCTAAGGATACATCTCCGTCAGAAATATGATAAATAATTCCAAACAACAACGCACCAAGCAAGCATTAAATATGAGCGAAGAAAGGCCGCTAGCCCATAACGGAAAGTTGATTTAGTCACGCTGACTACAGTTTCAAAAGTAAGAGGTCATACCCATGTCTGTAGTAGGTGGTCAGTGAAAAAAAAAACACGCAAATCCCAGTTTTTAAGAAACAAAACTCATCTTAAACACTTTTATAATCTCTGATTATTACTAGTTTTATATTACATCGTCATGTTAAGGTAAAACATTGCTTCCTTGTACTGGCTATGTCTTCTGATCATTGCTATGCTCAAGTTGCTGCTTTGTTTTGTTTTTCTTTTTCTTTTTTTTTCGTGGGGGATTTATTTCTCCTTCCTTAGCGTATTCTCCGAAGCTTTTGTACGCCAATCGCAATGACATAAGGATCGTCCAAAAGACTCACAAACATAATCGTACAGAGGAGATAGTGGTGGATGGTTTAGAGGACGCTATTGTTGCAGTGGAGTTTTCCTATGCGGAGGGTTACATATTCTGGACGGATGTTACCGTGCCGAAAATTAAGCGTATATCTTTCCGAGAAAAGAGACGAATAGTTAACGATGTTGTTTCCTTGGGTTTGAGAAAACCCGAAGGACTGGCTGTAGATTGGGTGTCGAGAAAGTTATATTGGACTGATAGTGGGGATGCAGATTGGCAAACGAATAGAATCGAAGTTGCAAATCTTGATGGAACTTACAGAAAAGTTCTATTTTGGAGAAATATGGGTTTACCAAGAGCGATTGCTGTTGACCCTCTATCTGGGTAAGTGTGACCGATTTCGATGGTTAATTAATTTTTCATTTATTTCCTTATTATTTCTGCAAGGGCTTGGCGCAGTAACCAAATCCGTAAACCGCAAAATAGCAGTTCTCACGAAAATATGGTAGGCTGAAATAGAAAATTATAAGAGAATTTCCACTTGCTGGAAACGGTAGCCAACAGAGACTGAGGTCGTTACTGCCCATTGCGGACTATGTGCTGATGGAAAATTGAGCAGTTGTATTTTTCACCGAAGATGAGACTTTTTTTTGGATATTTTAATGATTTCTTTTAAAAATCAAGGATTACGCTAAATGAAGTATAGACTGAGACACTTGACAAACGTTTAATTTTCGCAATTTTGTTGCACATCTCGTCTTTATTTGCATCTTTCAATTTCAGTCATTCATCAACGTAAAATGATGGTTAATACAAGGGCATGCAGTTTATAAAAAAACATCTCAAAAATATTACGCATGGGGCTAATGCAGATGTAGAGTAACATATGAAATTCCAATGATTTACTTGGTATTATGCTGCATCTCACTATGTTTTAAAATGAGAAAAATTGATTTCAACAAATTCGTCCGGATAAATAAATGAGCAATACCATGATTTGCAATCACCTTAATTATTTTAATTCAATATGACGTAAGCAATGAACATCAGTTTCGATTTATTTCTCTGTTTTTAAATCCCCTTTTGTAACAGTGTTAAACACCGTTATAATCATTCAAATTAAGCTGTTATTTATTAATGATTTATTTATGGTATTTATTTTCATTAATATATTTTTTCATTTATTATGATTTCATTTTCTTACCTTATTTTTTCCTTTTTTTCTTTTTGCGTTACAGGTATATGTTTTGGACTGATTGGGGAGACAAACCCAAAATAGAGCGAGCTGAAATGGATGGTTCAAATCGCCAGGAAATCATCTGGCAAGACATATATTGGCCAAATGGGCTCACGATGGACTACAGTGCTAAAAAAATTTATTGGACAGATGCAAAACTGTTTTACATAGACAAGGCGAACCACGATGGCTCTCAACGTGAGAAAGTTTTTCGATCTCCTGGACAATGTAATTTGGGTCACCCATTTGACTTAACGTTGTATGGAAATAAAATATATTGGACAGATTGGAAGGCAAGAGGGATTCACTCATCAAACAAAAATAATGGAATGAGGTGCCAGTTGATTTCACAAAGTTCACATCCACACATGGGTATTGTGGCTTTTGAATCTACAAGACAGAAACCACGACCAGGTAGGTCACAACAGCCTCAACAAATTTCCTTCACCCTTCATATTCATAATGCGCACCTCCATTTTTTTTCTCTCTTTGACTTAAATCGAAAACATCAGGTCTCTCCCCGCAGCGGTAGCCAGCGTTTTCAGTTCTTTCTCCCACTGCTTTTCCCCTCCAAGCTCGCCACTTCCCGTACCGTATCTCTGCCTGGGGCGTTTGGGAGTGAGGGCTCTCAGATATTACTTATAACAATCTTTTCTTTCTCTTTGTTGACTATTTTGATTTTAACAACGGTAAGAACATTATCACATCATGATCCCAACCTTTTACCAGTCCCTGATCATTTTTTCTTCCACAGGTATAAATCCTTGCAATTTAACTACAAATGGAGGATGCAGTGATTTGTGTTTGTTAAATAATCATGGCCATTCCTGTGCATGTCCGACTGGTGTAAAGCTGCTTCCTGATCAAAGAACATGCGAGCAAGGTATTTTTGGATCGGTGTAGAAAGCAATCATCTATTTTCTGATAGAAAGTCCAACTGCATTCGCCCAGTGTCGATCTTCTTTCCTTATTATGCGATTTCTATTGATTTTGAGCGTAGCTTGGGATAAATTTACAATTATGATGATATCAAGGATGATGACAATGGTCCTGATGAGTGTGTGATGAGGATAGTGATGAATTGTGGCCAATGAAAGAAACCAAGTGGCAAACCTTCCTTGCATTGCGTCATTCATTTAGATATCTTAAGAGCTTCCCCTCTAATCTCTGATTCTCCATTTGACAGGCCCAGTTAAGTTTCTATTAGTGGCAAGAAAACAGGATATTTTAATAATCTCATTGGACACACCGGATTTCACTGAGGTCGTTGTTCCTGTCTCTGGTATGAAACACGCAGTTGCTGTTGATTTCGATCCTGTTGATAAAATGCTATATTGGAGCGACGACGAGAAGCTTGAAATCAAAAGATCCAAATTGGATGGTACAGGTATAATATACAATAAACACCAGCTAGCTGAAACACGATGTGAACAGCTACCTATAGCTGTCATGTTGCCCAAGTTTCAGGAACGATGGCAAATCAACCCTAATGCTTGTGTAACTTAGTACGCGAGCTCTATATGTTGGGAAGCGGGATTCAAAATAAAAAAAATCTGACGCGGGAACCGAAATGTGCCAACCCTATTCTTTAAATTCTCTAGCTTTCAAGTTGAAAAAATAAATGGTCCCAATAAGTCACTTAAATAAAAGTTTTGGTATAGATGTTTTTCTACCCATCTATTTTAGTGATTTTGTTGACTTTACCAGCCTGAAAGCTTTCAAGGTGAATCCACCGTAAAGTTATCCCATTAATTTTTCAGACGTTCAAGTTATAATATCTATTCAAATCAAACACCCTGATGGGCTGGCTGTTGATTGGGTGGCACGGAACTTGTACTGGACAGACACTGGAACAGATCGAATTGAAGTCAGTCGATTAAATGGATCATCAAGAAAAGTTCTCATTAGTGAGAATTTGGACGAACCACGAGCGATTGCTTTGGATCCAGCTCGAGGGTGAGTATAGTGGTGTTTGTTTGTAGTGAAAATTGTTAACTTCAAATTTAAAAAATGCATAATGCTCATTGCATATATTAACTCATAAGTAGTTTTATTTTGACTTTACATAAGCCTGAAGTTGACTGCAAAGTCGAAAATATTTACTACGGATTTAGTGAAAAAAATTAGCCTTCATATTGGCTCCTTTGGAATAGATTTAAAAAAAAATGTTTCCTGTCATCGAGAGGAGGGGAGAGGAGAGGGCGGACCTTCAACGACTTTTAGAAAACAACCTGTGGAGGTAACCTTGTAGCAAATCTATCCAATCTGTCTTTTGTATATATCAGCCACATGTTTTGGACAGATTGGGGGAAGAGCCCAAAGATTGAAAGAGCAGCACTTGATGGAGGCCATCGTGTTACCTTGGTGAACACCTCTATATTGTGGCC
>BLFN01000068.1:1432711-1435912 GCA_014634225.1 Acropora yongei | reverse complement strand
GGTATTGTGGCTTTTGAATCTACAAGACAGAAACCACGACCAGGTAGGTCACAACAGCCTCAACAAATTTTCTTCACCCTTCATATTCATAATGCGCACCTCCATTTTTTTTTTTCTCTTTGACTTAAATCGAAAACATCAGGTCTCTCCCCGCAGCGATAGCCAGCGTTTTCAGCTCTTTCTCCCACTGCATTTCCCCTCCAAGCTCGCCACTTCCCGTACCGTATCTCTGCCTGGGGCGTTTGGGAGTGAGGGCTCTCAGATATTAGTTATTACGATCTTTTCTTTCTCTTTGTTGACTATTTTGGTTTTAACAACGGTAAGGACATTATCACATCATGATCCCAACCTTTTACCAGTCCCTGATCATTTTTTCTTCCACAGGTATAAATCCTTGCAATTGAACTGCAAATGGAGGATGCAGTGATTTGTGTTTGTTAAATAATCATGGCCATTCCTGCGCATGTCCGGCTGGTGTAAAGCTGCTTCCTGATCAAAGAACATGCGAGCAAGGTATTTTTGGATCATTTAAATTTGAGTCAGTTCTTATTTAATTTATTTTCATGAATCTTAGTTGTCTAAAAATGAAGTTGAAGTCAGCTAGTCGGTGTAGAAAGCAATCATCTATTTTCTGATAGAAAGTCCAACTGCATTCGCCCAGTGTCGATCTTCTTTCATTATTATGCGATTTCTATTGATTTTGAGCCTAGCTTGGGATAAATTTACAATTATGATGATATCAAGGATGATGACAATGGTCCTGCCGGATGAGTTTGTGTTGAGGATAGTGATGAATTGTGGCCAATGAAAGCAACCAAGGGGAAAACCTTCCTTGCATTGCGTCATTCATTTAGATATCTTAAGAGAAACAGCTTCCCCTCTAATCTCTGATTCTCCATTTGACAGGCTCAGTTAATTTTTTATTAGTGACAAGAAAACAGGATATTTTAATAATCTCATTGGATACACCTGATTTCAATGAGGTCGTTGTTCCTGTCTCTGGTATGAAACATGGAGTTGCTGTTGATTTCGATCGTCTTGATAAAATGCTATATTGGAACGACGACGAGAAGCTTGAAATCAAAAGATCCAAATTGGATGGTACAGGTATAATATACAATAAACACTAGCTAGCTGAAACACGATGTGAACAGTTAGCTATAGCTGTCATGTTGTCCAAGTTTCAGGAACGATGGCAAATAAACCCCAATGCTTGTGTAACTTACTACGCGAGCTCTATTTGTTGGGAAGCGGGATTTAAATAAAAAAAAACCCCGATCGCTTCTCAGAGGGATAAAAAATGCCCAAAAGAATCTGACGCGGGAACCGTAATGCGCTTACCCTATTTATTAAATTTATAGCTTTTAAGTTGAAAAAACAAATTGTCCCAAAAAGTCATTTAATAAAGGTTTTGGTATAGATGACTACCATCCTGACTACCATCCTGAAAGCTTTCAAGGTGAATCCACCATAAAGTTATCCCATTAAATTTTCAGACGTTCAAGTTATAATATCTATTCAAATCAAACACCCTGATGGGCTGGCTGTTGATTGGTTGGCACGCAACTTGTACTGGACAGACACTGGAACAGATCGAATTGAAGTCAGTCGATTAAATGGATCATCAAGAAAAGTTCTCATAAGTGAAAATTTGGACGAACCAAGAGCGATTGCTTTGGATCCAGCTCGAGGGTGAGTATAGTGGTGTTTGTTTGAAGAGGAAATTTTTAACTTCAAATTTAAAAATATATATATTTCCTGTCATTAAGAGGAGGGGAGAGGAGAGGATGGACCTTCAACGGCTCACTTGAAGAGTAAAGTTCGGGCTCTTACCTGTTTAAAAACAACGTGTGGGAGTATAACCTTGTAACAAACTGTACAATTTGTCTTTTGTATATATCAGCTACATGTTTTGGACAGATTGGGGGAAGAGCCCAAAGATTGAAAGAGCAGGACTCGATGGAAGCCAGCGTGTTACTTTGGTGAATACCTCTATAATGTGGCCCAATGGAATTGCCATTGACTTCAAAGCACAGAGGATTTATTGGGCTGATGCCAGGCTCGACAAAATAGAGGTTATGAATATGGATGGTAGCCAACGGTCTGTAGTTTTGGATCAAGACGTCCAGCATGTGTTTGGGTTCACCCTTCTTGGTAATCGGCTTTATTGGACAGACTGGCAGGAAAAATGCATAGAAAGTGTCAACAAACAAACTAGTGATGGTAGAAAAACGCTCATTCAAAGCTTCCCGGATTTGAGGGGATTGAAAGCTGTGAACCTTAACCTTGATCTTGGTGAGATTATTTTGCTGGTTTTTCTTTCCATACTGCAGTGCAATCCCTGTCACAACCCTCTGTGTCCTCTGTCAACCCCGCAGTCTATTTGAATAGGAGATCTGAAGTGCTTAATTTCGACCTCAAGTTTCCTTTCTTTTAATTTAATAAATGATTTTAAACATAGCAAGCAAACTCATGCAATATAGCTAAGCAATTTCCTTGTATCATCACGGGTTCCGTAATGTTATGGATACGTGCTGATAACGCAATGGAGTTAAGTACATGTAAGCTTTCAATGGTTTTTATTAACAATGTCAGTGTTGTAAAACGATTGGTTCTTGGTTAGCGTGCATCTGGCGTGTTATGGATGCACTTGAGAAGTTGCTTCGCAATCGAGAAGCCCGAGTCACACCCTTTGTGCGACTTTTACACACCTTTTGTGCTTAGGAACCTTCCGTGGTATCGATAAATCAATGGAAGCACCCTAACCATGATCCAATTTTTAAATATTTACATGATAACTCTCTCTTTCATTTAGTCATATGGTAATGTTTTGAGTTGCTTGATAGAGTCAGTCTGATTATCTGGTTAATTGCAGCCTTTGCGCTTACAGGGACTACCTTGCGGCATGAAATTTTTGCGAGTGTTTATTTTTGCGGATTGACGACTTTTTTGTGTTTTGCGGAAACTAATTTTTGCCATTTGGACAGAGTGGTTTCTCTTGCGATTTTCAAGAAGTCACGCTCAAATGCATTGATAGCATTTTCGTTGTTATTTAAGAGGTGCAATCAAAATACAGATTTTAAAACAACACCATGCATCTCAAAGAAATTGCAGTAATCATTCTGTGAAGTGATATATGAAATGTTTCATATATTGAACTGCGGAGTTGAAATCAAGTGAGCTATGATCATCGCAGTTATA
>BLFN01000068.1:1295857-1298357 GCA_014634225.1 Acropora yongei | reverse complement strand
TTTGCGTAGTTTTGTCGGTGCAAAATGGTGGGTGACCTGGAGTCCTTCGCCTTTCTGTCCTTTCTTGCAATATTCATTACTTCAATATACGGCAAACCGCTAATTGATGAAACGACTAGCAGTAAGTGTGTTTTATTTTTCTCATAATTATTCACTTTAGTCTTTATTTAAAGCGGGTTAAGTGTCATTTTTACGCTCTGCTTTGCAGCTGTTTAAGATGCTCCTAGATCTTGCGGTGTAATGAGACACGCAAATCATTACATCAAGAGCATGCTAAATTCCTTGACCTTGCTTCATGAATAGAAGAATCGAGACAAAAATAGGGTTCGCAATGCAATTAATGAAGTTTTGCGTGCCGAATTTGGAATGTGCAATGAA
Source organism: Acropora yongei (assembly GCA_014634225.1). Taxonomy (NCBI): domain Eukaryota; kingdom Metazoa; phylum Cnidaria; class Anthozoa; order Scleractinia; family Acroporidae; genus Acropora; species Acropora yongei. Next base: position 1,297,979 of record BLFN01000068.1, on the reverse strand, counting down.
ACAGTATTGTTCGACAACAAGAAAAGGAACAACATTGGCAAAATACCTAGCGTTATTTATCTAAGCTACGCTCTTAATTTTGACAACAGGAAGTGTCTTGTATGCTCTCTTGCAATTGGCTGCGAAATTTTCTTTGATGTGAGATCGAAAAAAAAAACATTTCGAAATTATGGTCACCTCTGACATCATCGAACTTAGTTTCCTACTGTGACAGGCAACTTTTGTTGGCAAAGAACGGGACACAATTGAAATTTGTCAATAATGTAATGCAGCTCTCCTGTAAATGAAAGATGAACAACTGATCCTCTAAATTGGCTTTGCTCTAATGGGGAAATTATCGTGGAATATTTTCGTTTTTCCTTTGCGTAATTAAGTGGGATCGATAGTATTTTTCCCTGCTCTGTTAAATCATATGACAGCTTTTGACGCTATTTTTGTATTTACCGAGAGAAGAAAGTGTTTTAGTTGTAGTTTACTTAAATACCATGCTACTACATTGTAACATTGAACTGGTGTCTACTACAAAAAGATAACAAAGTGCGCCAGCACTGAAAGGAAAATAGATGTGGTGAGGGCCATGTGAGATGGCACCTTAGAAGAATTGGGCACGGAACTCTGATAATTCTCTTTAGGTGATAACATTTTGCTTCACAGGATGGAGTGGGACAGACAGATAGAAATGGCGATAGGGCAAGGAAGCAATGATGGTGTCATTTCACTAAAACGAGAAGAAGAATTTTGCTTTTTTTTCATCCAAGTTTTATTTTTCAAGAGAGGAAAAAACAAAACAAAGCAAAAGAAAAAAGAAAAATTCGGTTATCGAGTCGTATTACGTCATTTCTATTAAGCGCGCAAACGAATCTTGGTAATTCTTCCACGCGGTCGCATCGGATTTTCCCGGAACTTGCAATGCATTATTCAAACGAGAAAATATCCAGTTCTACATTCAAAGGTACTTCACAGCGATTAAATAGAAATTTAAAGTTGTTCAGTAATGTGCAGACATCTTTCGGCTCACCACTTTATTTACTGGACATGTAATGGCGTCGGGATCGACAGGCTGGAAACTTATCGAATATTTACATTAGAGGGTTAACGTTTAAGCAGATTTAATGATTTGCTAAGGAAACGCCAACAACGTGATATACGTCAGTCCATTCCCGTAGCAGGGGGAGAGGCAGGCGGAGCTCGAGCCCCCCCTCAGAAATTTTCAGATTTGAATTAAATTCCGCTACAAAAGTGGAATTGTGCTTACTAAAATGGACAGCTGTCAATGGAAACTATAGTTTCCAAGTAATGTCAATCAAAGTGAGCCATGTGCTGTTGTTCTTCTGTGCTATTTGGAATTGTGTAAGGGAACGAAATCATATTATTACTCTGCCAAAAACAATCAACAGCTTTAAAATATCTGCCTATTTTGCATCAAAATAGACAGAAGCAAAATAGATCGAAATGCACCAATGACAATCCCTGAACTTGGCCTCTTGGACTTTATTGTTTTCCTAAGAGACCCGCCAGTGTAAAATATACCACTGTACTCGAGTAATAGCTTTTCCGCTGTTATATTGAAAGTCTTACACTGTCTTTACAAGAACCGCCGAAAAGAAATCCAAACGAGATAACGGACTATTTTGTGTGTACAGCGAATGCACATGCGTGGATGTCATGTATTTTGTGCCAGTATGCACCAGCGCATACCATACGCAAAAACACAAGACTTATATGGGCTCTGAAACACAAATAAGAGTGTTTCTGCAAGAAATAAGAGTGTTTGCGTATGCGCAATCGTTAAATATACACCACCGCAAGATACACATGAACGTACCACATGGAGGAAATAACCTGAATGCTCTTGTATATATACGAATTGCGGCCAACTGTTAATCGAGTTGAGTAGACGAAAGGGATCTGTCACGTATGGTCTAGGGGCAGGCTTTTCTCTCCCTCCCTGCCTGACGACAGATTTTTGAAGCTTGGATCCAAAAGCGACCTCAGGGCCGAAATCTCGAGGAGCATCGTTTGGTACGACGCTCTTGCACCACATCCCGAGGTACTGTTGCTCTAGGATTTTGTTGGCGCATGCGCAGCTATCCTAAAACTGAAGTTCTTTCTATATTCGTGG
>BLFN01000068.1:1241991-1243434 GCA_014634225.1 Acropora yongei | reverse complement strand
CTTTAATTGCCATTAAGTTTTGAGTTTTATTAACAAAATAATTACTGAATAAGGTTTTGTTTTTGATCGAGTAATCTCTCTGTTGCATCCTTGGGTGACTTGTTTACCTGGATGCAATAGAAAAACTGGGGCATTCATTTGCCTGTTTTGTGATTACTTTGCCATTAAGTTTTGAGTTTTATTAAGGAAATTATTACTGAATTAGGTTTTTTGGGAGTAATCTCTCTGTTGCATCCTTGTGTGACCTGTTTACCTGGATGCAATAGAAAAACTGGGGCATTCATTTGCCTGTTTTGTGATTACTTTGCCATTAAGTTTTGAGTTTCATTAACAAAATTATTACTGAATAAGGTTTTTTTTGGAGTAATCTCTCTGTTGCATTCTTGGGTGACCTGTTTACCTGGATGCAAGAGAAAAACTGGGGCATTCATTTGCCTGTTTTGTGATTACTTTGCCATTAAGTTTTGAGTTTTAATTATCAAAGTAATTACTGAATAGGGTTTTGTTTTTGATCGAGTAATCTCTCTGTTGCCTCCTTGGGTGACTTGTTTACCTGGATGCAATTGAAAAACTGGGGCATTCATTGGCCTGTTTTGTGATTACTTTGCTATTAAGTTTTGAGTTTTATTAACAAAATAATTACTGAATAAGGTTTTGTTTTTGATCGAGTAATCTCTCTGTTGCATCCTTGGGTGACTTGTTTACCTGGATGCAATAGAAAAACTGGGGCATTCATTTGCCTGTTTTGTGATTACTTTGCCATTAAGTTTTGAGTTTTATTAACAAAATAATTACTGAATAAGGTTTTGTTTTTGATCAAGTAATCTCTCTGTTGCATCCTTGGGTGACTTGTTTACCTGGATGCAATAGAAAAACTGGGGCATTCATTTGCCTGTTTTGTGATTACTTTGCCATTAAGTTTTGAGTTTTATTAAGGAAATTATTACTGAATTAGGTTTTTTGGGAGTAATCTCTCTGTTGCATCCTTGTGTGACCTGCTTACCTGGATGCAATAGAAAAACTGGGGCATTCATTTGCCTGTTTCATGATTACTTTGCCATTAAGTTTTGAGTTTCATTAACAAAATAATTACTGAATATGGTTTTCTTTTGAGTAATCTCTCTGTTGCATCCTTGGGTGACCTGTTTACCTGGATGCAAGAGAAAAACTGGGGCATTCATTTGCCTGTTTTGTGATTACTTTGCCATTACGTTTTAAGTTTCATTAACAAAACAATTACTGAACAAGGTTTCTTTTTTTAGTAATCTCTCTGTTGCATTCTTGGGTGACTTGTTTACCTGGATGCAATAGAAGAACTGGGGCATTCATTTGCCTGTTTTATAATTACTTTGCCATTGTGTTTTGAGTTTCATGAACAAAATTATAACTGAATTAGGTTTTTTTGGAGTAATCTCTCTGTTGCAACCTTGGGTGATCTGTTTA
>BLFN01000068.1:1040309-1047809 GCA_014634225.1 Acropora yongei | reverse complement strand
TTCCCTCTTTCTACATGATGGAGTCTCTTGCGTATGGAGGTGCTATCTTCTAGAATACGGTTAGCTTTAATATGCAAGGAGTTTCACAGTCGAATCAGAACAGAGCTCGAGGATTATTTTCAAAATAGTTTTGGCCTCAACTTTGCGTCCTGGAGATGAAACTTAACTCTAGTTGAATACTTCTGTACTTCAAATATTGTAATGGTTCAAATTCCATAAAATGAGGTTAAGCCATCGACTTTTAATAATTCTTTCAGAAACCTCAAAAGTAGAAAGAGTTGGCGCATTGTCTCATAGTAAGTTCACTTGGTTTTTGCGAGCATGCAGATGGTCTGAACAAACAAGTGATTATGCATGATAATGTATTTATTGCTTTGTTTGAATTTATAACCTTTTTCTTTGAAATCAGCATTTTTATGTCAAGGTACTTCTGCAAAAACAGATCAGTTTTTATTTCTTAAATTGAAAACCAGGTGTAATCACCAAGGCACCTGCATGTAATCAGAATCGTCCAACTGTATTCTTCACGTTTACTGTCGCTATTTGATTTTTCCAGACAGGCTGTGCTGCGTATTCGTCTATAAAACCCGTCAGATTCTACCGAACTACTATTTGCTATTTATTATTTACTATTTTCATCCACTTTCAATTGTTCAATTTACCGCTTTCGATTCACCCAGCAAATCATGTAGATTCTTCACAGTTCATGATTCCTTCTAACAGGCTAAACTTGAAGGTCCTGTGAACCTGTCCCTTCCTCTGCGCTAGAAAATTCCAAACTCGTCATGTCGTAGTTAATTATGGCCCTATCAAACATTGGAGCAAACACACTTGCAGTTTATTTCCCATTTGCCCTGAATCATTTCTTTCTTCTTTTGATCATCTAACCTCGTTTCTATCATTGCTTCAAACTCTGTTTATTCATTCAGACTTCCTCCGTTTTGACCATTTGATATTTCCTTTAGATATTAGGCAGCAGATACTGTGGGAATTTACAACACTTTTCTTTTGGATCTTCAGTGTCACAGCGTTTTCATATATGACTATTTAATGAATCCTTGTTAATTTATGAAAGTTCAAAATAGATTTACAATTTTCCTAATTCGTTTTTCTGCTTTTTGGTTACAAGTGATTACGCTTAACAGCATATTTTGTTTCCTCATAGTTTGTTTCAGCCTTTTAATACCTTTAGCAAAGGCATTAGACTCTCATATTAATGTATTAACTGTCCTTTGAATTAACCCTTTGGTTTCGAGGTAGAGCCCCTGCAGCAGTTACAACCTCGGGATATCAAGAGAAATTGAGATTAAAACCCTTTGAATTACTTTAATTGGCACTTACAGATTCTTGGCGATAGACATTCGTCCAAAGTATGAGATGTTTAATGCAAACTTATTTTTCACAAAGTTATCAGAAAATTTAAAACTTTAACGGAGTATTGCATTAATTCTGACTAATAAACTTTTGATTGCCCTGTCTTAACCTTCAGCTAACTCTGTTATCTCAACTCTGTCTTAATTGCATTATTATTCTTGCATTTCTTATCTCAAGCCATTGATCTGTTGCTGTTGATGTTGTATTCAATCGTATTGCTCCTTTTTTAGTGGATTATTGCTCTCCAAATCCTTGCAAGAATAATGGCGTTTGCGTAGTCGAAGAAGGACAGGGATACAGTTGTTTCTGCAAACCTGGATTCACAGGATTCCATTGTCAAGGTAAGGAACACTGACGCACGTTACTTTTTTCTACAGCTTTCTAACGGAGGCTTTTGGCTGTCTCATTTCATGCACTTTCCATAATTAGTACAAAGCAGGGATTCCCACCTACTATCACCCTTAATAAGGGTTAACCAGGATGCAAAGATGTGGGTTTACCTGTGTAATTATTTTTTTTAGCTCATGCTGTTGTTCGGTTATTGCTTAAATGTGTCTTGGATCTTTTCCTTGGTATGTGTTACGTCGTATGTTAAACCCAGAGGACATGGTTCTTACACCGAGTGTAAAAAAACTGTTGCAGATAACTTTAATCTACTTTTCCAACGGGGCTCTTGGCTGGGTCATTCTACTTTGCCGGATATTCATGGGAACAAGGATTATCACCTATCATCATCCTTTTTTTTAAATTAACCAGAATGTAATAGTGTCGGCAATTTAAGTCCCAATAGTTAAGCGAGACAACTGTCACCTGAACCGAGTTTAATGATCTTATTCGCCCAGGTTCCCTTCAGAGCATCCGAAGTGTAAAGGTTTGACTCCAGTTTGAGAGAATTCCGGTTTTTTTTCCGAGTTGGCCCAATAACACCTGACAATCGTAAATCAGTAGTATGGGAATAGTTGTCAACGATTTTTTTCTCATTTATAGAGGATCATTGTACTCCTAATCCGTGTCTCAATCGAGGATTATGTGTTCGTGACAAGGCAAGACACTACAGGTGTAAATGCAACAATGGCTATGTAGGGCGAAACTGCGGAAGTAAGAAACTTGTTTACCTGTCTGTTACAAATTTTACTTCATATTTCTGCCGATTGCAATAACTTTGAAGTTATACTGATCCCTTGCCATATATAGTGTACTTTGTTTGCGCTTTCATAAGAACATAGGTAGGCTGTGAGTGAAGTTCAGCGAACCGTAAAACTGCTTCCTTGCTCACATAATTCTTTGTCACAATTTCGCTCTGAGCGCATCTGAAATGAAAAACAAACGAACAAAAGAGAAACATATATTGGGGGGATGTGTTTGTGGGAGAACAAAAGGCCAAATAAGATCTATTCTGGGTGGACACGAGAAACAGACCTTTCAAGTATGCCAAAACGTTTAACTAAAATTGCAGCTCTGACATGACGTCACAAACTTCTCTGCATCATAGAAGTTTTTTCAAAGCGAAAAAGTGCAGCGACCTTGAACGGGGAGGGACTAGTAAGGCTTTCAGCCCTACCTCCTTTTTACTTAGGGTAAATTTTAGGACTTCAGAATAAGCGTTACAACGTAATTGTACAAATGCATGATAAATGACAGAACAGTAATCCCTAAAGCTTCTAGCCTCAGTAGTTTTGTGAAACTTTATCGACTTTTTCAAAGTAAATCTCGAAAAGAAAGCTGACTAATCTGCTCATGTGATGTTCCTCAAGTTAATTCTTGTCAGCCCAATCCTTGTAAAAATGGTGGTATGTGTGTGACTGTTCATGGCAAAGGCTACCAGTGCAAGTGTCGCGACGGATTCAATGGACCACACTGTGAAAGTAAGTTCGTATAAGATTCTCTCATTCTAGGCTTACTTTATCATCTGCAAGCAAAATCAAACCTTTTTTAATTTGAATTGATAAGAGTATTGTCCAATTAGAACATAATGGTAGTCTTTGTTATTAGGTTTATCATGTCTTCCCCTTTCATCATCATCGTCATCATCATCATCATCGTTCTTTTTTGAGCTTCTATAATGTGTTAAGTTGAGTTTCTGAAGACGGTGTGCTGCGGTTTCGGTGGGAAGTGCATCCTGACCATTTAGTATCAAACATTTTGATTTCTCAGATCTAAGGACGTGCTCTCGATTTGCTTTTTTTTTCGATGGTAATTTGACTTTTAAGATAAATTCTGCTCGGGAAAGAAAAAAGACTCTAAAATTGTTTCCTTCTCTAATCTTCCAGATAACCCATGCTCGCCTAACCCTTGTAACAATGGTGGCACGTGTTTGGTGTTCTACACTGTCTACCTGTGTAAATGTCCCAGAGCCTACAAAGGAACTCGATGCAATAGTAAGAACGTTTCCTATCATAACATCATTTGTTAATCACAGTTTACGACGCAAACCAGAGTTGGCACGCTCTGTTGAAGTGATTAAAATGTGTCTAGCTAGAGGGAAACTATTGCTTCGTGCTCGGTGGTGTCGTTTAGGGACTAGTACAATAAATAGTGACTCTTAGTGAATTGAGTTGGCCGTTCAAATCATCTCAAAAGATCAGGAAATATCAATGCATTTTTTTTCTGGCGGTACTCATTAACCCACGCCACAACCCAGAAAAAAAATTCCCCTACGTATGTATAAAAACTTATCTTACCGAAAGCGAATAAGGAGTTAAATAAGTGTTCGTCGTTGTTTTTCTTAGTATTAATACCTGAACAAGCCTTAGCCCCAGCGCCGCCTCCAGTTACATCTGCCAATTTTATTTCTGAAGTCGGAGGGATTCGAAAAACTACGTATCACCAAAAACGTAAGTTTCTTGTTATTTATTTTATACGAGTCCACCTCAGATTAGATGGGGTAACATATATGAAAATGGTTTATACGCGCAAGTACATTGTGATATTTGAGTGTTCTTTGTCTATCTTGGGACTTGTTAACATCTCAACACCTACATGTAAAAGAGACTGTCTACAAGCGCAATCGCTAAGATAAAAAAGTTTTGGTCCACTAAGTAGTTAATTAGGTTAACTGGTATGTAGAAAAGCAGACATACATTCTCTGTGGATATTTTAGCTCGCTACTTAACAGCTCCATTTCGGTGAATGTCATTTAACAAACTTAGAGCGACTGAAAGTTACCGTAACAAGGAATCAGCTCGGGAAATGAATCTTGGCACTGGCATTGACCAGAAATTGTGTTTGACCCAATGAAAAATGTTCCGAACAATAGAAGCTTTTGATTTTCTCCAGTCTTGAAATTAAAATGTTGTTTTTGACGCCTCTTACTCTGAGATTGGGTTACTTTACACTTACAATTCATTATTGGATATGTTCTTTAAGTGACCCTCGTTAGTTTTGCTCCAGTGCAGCGTAATGAGTTCTACCAAGGGTACCCTAAGCAACTGAAGCTATTGCTTAAAGTCAATTATGGGACAGTTTAGGTCATAAAATTAGAAACCTCACCCACCCCCGAAATGAAGAACGCAAACTTATTTCGAACTTTTTATTTAGAATTGTGTGCACCAGGACGACTCAACAGAGTTAACGCTCTCTTGTTCATGTAAACAAACAACTGTGACATCACTTTGAAGACCCCGACAAAAAACATACATTTTTATTCATCTTGCTAACATAATTGTGAATGAGCTCTGACTTATCTTTTACAAACAATAGCAAATCCCTGCACGTCCAACCCTTGCCTCAATTCAGCTGTGTGCCTCGAGACAATTGATGATAACTTTGAATGCTTTTGCCGCGGTGACTTCTCTGGACCAAGATGTGAAGGTTTGACGGACTGCTAACACAACGTGTAGGACTTTAACATTAATTACAAACTAACCACTCCATAATATCCATGCCAACCTTCGACAACATTTGGGAGGTTTAGAGGCTGAACTGAATACTCAGACACTGTAAGTGACCATCGTTTACTTCATCTGCAACTTCTGTCAACAGGAACGAGCACCGTGCGTAAATTGCCTTCCAGTTTCGGAGGTCCATGCGAGCGAATCTAACTATAGCCCCAATTTACTTGTTTAGCCACTGAATCAGTTTAGTTTCGATCTTTAACCCAATAACAAACACAACGAATCAGGTAATGATCTAGTTTTCATTCACTGGAGACGCTTATATGTCAAATGTACTTTGTGTTGAAGATGTCGGAGCCTACACCTACTCATCAGCACCAAAGTTCTTCCCTGGCAAAGGAGGTAATTTTGTTTACTTATTTCATTGATTTACAAGTAATAGATAAAATATGAGCGGGAGATCTGTATGGGCGTTTACAATGGCGAGCCGACAGGCCTTTGAAATAGAACAATACGAAAGATCTGTATCAAAAGTTAATGAATACTAATTAGCTGAGTAGGAGTCTGTATCAAACTTTAATAAAACTGATTAATAATTCATGAACCCAGTTGATTTGTATTGGGGTTTACAGAGATGCACATGTGACTCAAATACTGCCCATTGATTGGTCATAACCGATTTTCATTCTTAGGTCTTTCTTTATTATGCTGTTACCCTTTAGTTTTGCATCTTGAATAATGCTTCTCTTCTTTGCTTATTTTCAAATTTTCAGAGGAGTGTCAACACTGTGATCGCAATGCACATTGTGTGGGTGGACACTGCATCTGCAAGCATGGATTTGTTGGTGATGGCCTCGACTGTTGGGGTAAGACAAGTTAAACGAACTTGAAAAACCTACTGAGTAAGGGCTTCTGTCGCTAGGAGAATGATTTTGCAAATCAAAGAATATTAATAAGGAAATGGTTTGAACCCAGGAGTAGTATACCTTGATCGAAAATGGTCATCCGGGTGACTGGAGTCCTGAGCAGGACCGTTGCTGGCGCTTGTTGTCAAAACGTCAGTCGCCAGCAACAGTCCTCCTCAAGACTCCATCCAGATGGTCCTTTTCAATCAAGGTGTGAAAGAATATTGTTGTTAATGGTTCTTAAGAACGTATGTTAGTTAATTCTTTTGATGTCACATTTGTGGGAGTCTGCCACAAAGTAAACCCATCACAGACCTTTCTTTAGTTTGTGCTTATCTCATGATTTACTTAAAACAGAGTATGAACTAACAATAACCAAAGGTATTAATACTAATTGTGCAGACTTTTTTCGACTATCATCGATATCAGGATATTCCCAAACTTGTCTGTGTATACTCCACCCAAGAGATAATTCACTTAGCTCCCCGTGACTGAGCAGATTTGTTTGGTTTAGACATTTGGAGTATCTTATTTGCTAGACAGCTATCTAGCAGTTTCTCAATGTTTTGTCTGTTTTGGCGACATCGCATGACAGAGGTTACTATTCGCTGATGCCCACAAAGGTTTACCCTTATCCATAGCAAATATACCTTATGGAGGCTGCTTGTATCACCTCTCACTGACTAGTATTTGATATTGATTTGAAAATAAATAGTCGAAGAGCTATTAATCGAAGACTATATCATCATGATGAAATTCTTTATTAGTTGCCCGCAACCTTGCTGTGGGTAACCGGCATCGTTTCACCTTTTTTATCCTATGTAGTTGAAACTCTCAGAGACAAGGAATGGTCTTGTCAGCAATCTCCATGTCAGAATGGTGGAACATGTAAACCAGGAAATTCAAAATGTGTTTGTCGTCTTGGATATGTTGGAGAATACTGTGAATGTAAGAACACTGTTATTGATTATTTTCTTGATTGCATTTGCTAGCACAGATTTACGAATGGCCTTTGATGGAATTTGAGTGCCCGGTTGAGTGAGTACTTTCACTGATCACCCTGAGTAGGACAGTCAGACGTTTTTTGTCATTTTCATGGTGATCTGACTTGACTCAAGTGCACCATCAAATTTCATCAAGTTGTTGTTACTAGGGGGCTCAAAACCTTGTCATTTTAGAATTGACCACAGCGAAGCTTTCGTTAAACTACTCTTTAACCTATCCGTGATGTTAAGGAGGATTAATTTTTTTTTCAATGCAGATATTTTAAATGTACTATTTCTTTTCTGTTCTAGCTTTTTGCCCTCCGTCCATCCATCTGAGTTTTGACAAATACACCCAGAATACCTTGCAAGACGACTCCGGAAATTTAAACAACGCTCTGTTAG
>BLFN01000068.1:1000309-1002809 GCA_014634225.1 Acropora yongei | reverse complement strand
TCAAACTACTACTGTATGAAGGTTGTAAAGCTGACACCTTAATAGTTCTGCAGATCAGAGTTAAAGGGAAAGGGCCAAGACTTAAAGTGGAGTTCTGAAAGCTTTCAATGATAATCTAATCCTCATCACCTTGTTTGACACACCAAGTTTAATTACGTAACTGTGAGCTGAATTATGCTGTGCATGACCAGAGACATCTTTCAAAATTGCCAAGAGTATTTTTTATCCTGTTAAAAGAGTCTTTGTGAGTTAATTCACTTGTTGTGTTGACTTATTGTATTCTTTTTATCAATCTGCCCTTCACACTTGGTCTAGGATTATTGAACCTGGCTCACATTGGTGTAGGTTAACTCTAATTCTTAAAACATAACAAAACAGCAACAAAAATGGACATGCACTACCTTCAGATTGAAATTTTATGGCAGTGAGAGTGATACTGCATTCACATTAATATGTACTTAATTCAGATTCCATCAAAGTTGACAAAACTAGTTTACATTTACATTACATTACATTTACCACTATACAAGCACGCCCTCTATACGAGGCTTATGTGCTCGAAGTCAATTTTGATGAGGGAGGAAACCGGAGTGCCCGGAGGAAACCCTCAAAGTCAAGTTGAGATCGACTGAAACTCAATCCACATACAACATTTGTAGTAGAGGTGGAAGACGTGATAGATGTTCACAACGCCAGCCTGTTTAAACAAACATAACATTGAAATGCATCTTGAATAATTATTAGGAAAGTCCTTAGTAACTCCTCAAAGAAGAGGAACAAGTACAAAAGGAAAATTTAAAATCGTCATTGATTGTCTAAAACATTTAAGGTTGGATTTTGAATTTTGAATCACCCAAACTACCATTTTTGCCTTTGTCCCTAGATAGATTGTTATATAATTTAATGATCATTCAGGTAAAAAAAAATTCACTTACTTTAGCAGGTTGAACGTGAAGGTTTCATGTGTAGTCATAACTGTGGTTCATTAAGTTTATTTGGGATTTTAGGTTGAAACTGATAGATTATATAATAATTATGAAGAAGTAGACAGCATCGAAAATGCAGATGTTGGTGGTGATGGGAATGATATTGACGAGGATGGCGAAGAGCTGGATACAAGAGGGATGGTTTCTGCACATAACAAGAAACGGAAGAAGTCAGGAGGATTTCAGTCTATGGGTAAATTAAATAATAATTTTGTGCCGTTTAATAATCAATCAGTGTCCTAGTTCTGATTTGAGAAATTTAATATAATATACTTCATAGTAATAATATTTTAATCTTACTGTTGTATGTAAAATTAATGGCTCAATGTAGTTGTCATACAGTAAGACTAAAAGGTATTCTTTCCTTTTGCCTTCTGTAAAATAATGATATTGTGTTATTATAATTATGGTATTAACTTAAAGTTACCGGTATGTTGTAACCTTTATAGTCATAGTTAAGAGAACTTCAAACAGTTGCTCTTCAAGAAAACAGTGAATTGAATCTGTTGTGTTTGCCAATCTTATTTGTTCATCATTTTATTGTTTGTACTGTACATCCTACAGCCTACAAGCACGTGTGTATGAGCCTTTTCATTCTTCACTCTGACTTTATTTTAAGGTCTGAGTTTTCCAGTATTTAAAGGGATTATGAAGAAAGGCTACAGACTTCCAACACCAATTCAAAGAAAGGTAATACATTATGATTTACAGTATGCACATAATTGATGGCCAAAAGAGTGGCACTTAAATAACAGTATTAATTTTATTAACACCAATATATGATATTGTTATTAGTTAATGATGATAATAAGTTATTAATACAATTAATTTTGATATTATCATTAATTCTCTCTGAATTGTTCGGACTTGCCAAATGGGTTCTTATTATTAATTTTTTGCTGTTGAATGAAATAATTGTTATTATTATTTCTCTTAATTTTTTGTTAGACAATACCTTTGATTATGGATGGGAAAGATGTGGTTGCCATGGCAAGAACAGGTGAAAATACCTGTATAGTAATAATAACTATTGTTTTAGTGACAGCTGCTTATTGTCAAAATGTGGGAACACTGTGAAAAATAGCCCTTTATCTGGGCTCACGTAAAAGTCTGCATGGTTCACCATTGATTTGATTTGGCATTGATTTGCCAGGATGATCAACTTCTGTCTATGCATAGGCGTCAGGCCTGTCTAATCTTGTATGCATGCATTTTTCGTAGCAACTGTGCCTTGTTTCTCTCGAATCACAGCCTCTTTTTTAGAATCCAACAATGCATTGCAGAGGTGCCAAAATTGACTAACAAAGGTCTAATGTCAACAAGTGAGCTATGATCATCGCAGTTATAAACACAATTTAAGCAATTGCGTATAGAAGCCTGAAAAAGTCAGGACTTCAACGGGGTTTGAACCCGTGACCTCGCGATACCGGTGCGACGCTCTAACCAACTGAGCTATGAAGCCACTGACGTTGGGAGCTGGTCATTTGTGAGTTCAACATTTCATATATCACTTC
>BLFN01000068.1:990753-991838 GCA_014634225.1 Acropora yongei | reverse complement strand
ATAGTCCAAGTTCAAATCCAGTACTGACCACTGGAAGAATTTGTCTTTATTTAAACTCTATCCTCCTGGCTGACCCTTGCCAGTGGATGTTCTTTGTTATGTTAAGATTTCTTTTAATATGCTTGTTGACTAGCTTGATAGTGAAGTGCTCTTGCATGATAAACAAGGCATTTATCACAAGAGAGTCGACTACTCATCTTTGTGAACTGTGCCTGTCTGACAGGAGTTCCTGTATCCTAGACTAAGTTTATCGATGATTTTGATTCCTTCTTAGCGAGGAAAATAAACATTGGAAAATTCCAACACAGGAAAACAAATGTAATGATTGTTACAGACGTGGCGGTAAGGAATTTATTTTTTTTCCCTTGCTCTGGCTTGCAAGATTAGTCTCATCTTCGCCTCTTTTGAACACTGCACTAAAATTTCAGTGCTAGTCCTATTTTGTGTCTTTTGTGAAGAGCAAACGGGGTTTTTCAAGTTTGCCTTCTTTTAGGTTTACGTTCTTGCCGGGGTGCGGAAACAAGGAGCCCAATAATTTCAAGAGTGACCATCAAATTTCTCCTTCTTGGAAGAATCACTTTGATCTTGCATCCAGTACGTTAGCCTGCGAGCAAGCTCGTTTGATGGGGGTATCGTGAAAGAATGGGGCGTGAAAAGCTTCTTTCTTCGCCGATACCCCAAACAAGTGAGCCTTTCTGGCAGGCTAGCAGCACGTTAGAATGATTGTTAAATTAATTTATTTTTGCCACTAGGCTCGCGGGATCGATATCCCGTTGTTGGACAACGTAATCAACTATAACTTTCCTGGCAAACCAAAACTTTTCGTCCATCGAGTGGGTAAGTGGCACACTATAAAATATCTCAGTTCATCAAAGGGTGGATTGTGCACTATCAATGGTTAGTGATTTGTCTTCTGCATAGCACTATCTAAATTGGTGCTATAAATTACATTTTCAAACAGAAGAAAACTGCCAAACGTGTTTCTCCTCACTATTTCATTATATTATTATTATTATTATTGTAAGTTTTTTATTTGATTGTTTTATTTGGTACTTCGCGCCCTTTCCTGTAAAGAGAACAACAGG
>BLFN01000068.1:953534-961034 GCA_014634225.1 Acropora yongei | reverse complement strand
TTCAATTTATACTATATTAAGAACAGCACAGTGATTAAGGAACCGCCCAAGTTTATTGCAAGAACAGTTCAAAAGAAAGCAGTGTTGGAAAATATAGGGTATACACACCTGTCAAGCAGGACAGGTGCGGAGCGAGATGAGTAGAGCGCCCATGCGCTGGGTTGTCGGAATTTAAACCGACAACGCAACTATAACAAGTTAACAAGCAAATCACCACACAAAATAACTTAAAAGCAATCTTTTGTGTTGTCAAAAATTATGGTATGGATCATTTTCTCATCTGCAAAACAATCTTTTCATTTTACCTGTGTTTCTCTACCTGCTTGTTGTCATTTAGAGAATATCTGAAATTGATATCCACTTCTATCTTTCAGAAGAGAAGTTCACAGGATGTTATAATTTGAACTACGCATAACTTCATATTTGATTGTCTAATCGGTCGGGATTGAATGCAAGCTTTAACTCAAAAGTGGTAAGGTCAATAAACAAGGAAAGTTTCTCACGATGACTCAAAAGCGTTTTGTTTATGAGCATTGTTGTTGCGGACTAACAAAAGTATACTAAGCAATCACCTATATTTAGTCGAGGACTCATTTTAACTCGTTGACAACTTTTGATATCACTAGCAAACTAGGAAACGTTAAGGTTGTCAGTAAGACAAAGGTAAAAGGAGTTTCAAAAACATTTTCTATTACATTGACAGGACACGCGTAGCAAAAACTCGTTGATGCTAAACTTCGGCTTAATTAGGCACCATTATGCTCAAAACCTAATGTAGTCTAGTACGTTCTAGTTTAAGGTTAACCACGCTGAAAGTAAAAGTAAAAGAACCATTAAATAACTGTCTCTCGGCTATTTCTGGGATCAATTTCGTTTGTAGGGAAAATTGAGGATGCATGCAAGACCGTGAAAATGCATGGATTTTACAATTCTGGACACAGAGATTTCATAATACTATTTCATTGAGGTTCCTTTTCCTACCCAACTAATCTCGAGACTTTCGGCTGATTTCGTTAGCAGGCTCTAGAAACGTGAGGTATGATACTAACCTTCGTGTGAAACGACTTCCAAAACACAGTAAAACCGCCGTGACTACAGCTCTCGGCTTTTACAATGTCAGCCCGAACACTAAAATAATCTGTCACTGTTGTTGGTTTTTACCGAGCCAAAACGATTGGCGCTTGACGTCACTAAGGAGCTCTTAGCAACGCATGGAAAGCCAAGATTTGGGCAATCGTCCATGCGTTTAGCTGAGTTCTACCATTTCCTAGCTGTTCTTTCAATCTGGTTGGATATAAAGTGGAATTTTGAACGTGGAACGTTTGGTTGACGCTCAAATTCGTTTGTACTGAGTTATGCATTTGTGTTAGATCTACGATATTGTACTGAACAGAGAACGAACGGCAGCAGGTAATAATGAATGGCATTTTGGGTTGAAATCATTTTACTCTATTCACACTAAAAGACTGAAGTACAGGCTTTCTTAAATAGGTGTTCATTAATAAACATTGGAAATTCAACTAGAGCGCGACCCGATTACATACATGCAACTACAGGAGTTCATCACTCTTATACAGTGAGTGTTTCAGTTTCTCTCATCAATGATCATTTTTTCTTGTCTTCAGCGTCCATTGCCTTCTTAAAAGGTAACAGAACATCACGAACCTTGCGGGCTTCTCTCTGAAAATGAACGTAAGGTGAAGTATGTTAGTGAATTTGGATTTCTTTACACGGCAACACAATTAGGATATCCAGGAGCCCATCAGGTTCCTGCTAGGAATCATTTCTCTTTGTTTGCTATGTGGGAGTTGTTAAGGAGAGATGATTGGAAACTCACGAGTAACAAAGGAGACAAGCCTTTTTTTTTAGTTTTTTTTTTAAAAGTTGTTTTGTCTTTTATTTGTTTGTTTCTTTCACGCAGTCAAACCTCTGTTCGGCGCACCTGACTGCTTCAAACTACATTCTTCGCAAAAATTGCGAAGAGACTGTGATGTGCTCTAAATTTTTGACCGAAAACACGAACGTGGATAAACAACTGCTCAACTTCACAGGCATCAGAAGTTTCTACGCAAAAGCGGGGAGCATTCAGTTTTAAATTTTTCGAATCCCCTTAAGTGAGCAGAGTTTACGTATAACTGCAAAAAGCGAGCACCCGTATATAAATTGTCCATGTAATTTATGATATCAGGTGTATTACATGGCCGCACAAAGATACGAAATTTGTCTTCGATTGTTGAACAAGTATTCCACTATCACAAGGAGCCATAAGTGCTTGACAGGGCGCGAAAATACTGCGAGCTTAGCGGTCAAAAATTAGATCACGTGGATAAAAATTGCATCATTACACAGACGAGATAGAGCTCTTATCGATTTTCTACCGCTAGGTATACCACTAAATTTTCTTTAGAGCGGTTTTCAAATGACTGTCAAAAAACCAAAACCAAAGCAATTACTCCGACCAATCACAACAGGAACAAAAGGCGCGATTAACCAATCACAATTCCTAACAATCATATATAACTCGCTCGAAGTGTGCGAAAATCACGCGTACACGGTGCGATTGGTTTTGGTTTTGCTTCTCAATGGTTGAAAAACTGGCGTGACTCTTTTAAGCCAATCACTAAACGTAGCAATCGCAATCACGTAATTACTTTCGGCAGTCATTTGGAAACTGCTCAAATTACATACCTTGTGTATCAAATGGTCTCCAGGAGGACTTTTACTTCTCCCGTGCCCCTGGCACTCGGTCTCAATAATCAAGGTTGAAATTACAAACACCGTCAGCAGGACGATAAAAGCAGATTTGAACTTCATTTTCGATGCTTTAGTCTCTTCTGATTTCCTGCAATGAAATATACAGAGGTGACTATTTCCACGTTCCGTCGACGTGCACGGGTTGTTGATGGCTGTCCGCGTATGTTTTTGTCTCTGAAAATGTGATTTCCCCTTCAGTGGATCTCCACATAAGACTGAGACGTGTTCACTTGTTCAAAATTATCGGAGGGTTCCGACAGAGAGAGAGGATGGCGTGTGGAGCCGAATAAGGTCGCCATCTTCATTTAGCCAAATAAGGACGCAGACAAGTGAAACTATTTTTAAGCTTTTCTCTTCTAAATATGCTGGAAAGCTTTCCCTTTGGAAATTTTTGCTCAGACCATCCTATACGGTAGATCCACTCCATAATTTGTCAGTGTAACAACGCCGTTTTTCGATTGTCTATTCTATTAGACAATCAATATCAATTCGCGAATTATTATTATTATTATTATTAAAGGTTTCTACTGCCTCGTTTTCTCTTTGGAAAGATGTGCTATGCTAAAAGAAGAGTACTACTTGCAATCATCAGATTACCAGCCTTACTTTCGTGCGTGGAGGTAAGTGATATCCCAACGGATTAAAAAATCCTATTCAGTTTCAAGATCTCACTACTTTGTTATCTGAGCGTCACAAACATTTAATGACCGTAACTCAATGGTTGCACATCTGAAATGTAAGCACTG
Source organism: Acropora yongei (assembly GCA_014634225.1). Classification (NCBI taxonomy): domain Eukaryota; kingdom Metazoa; phylum Cnidaria; class Anthozoa; order Scleractinia; family Acroporidae; genus Acropora; species Acropora yongei. Next base: position 957,534 of record BLFN01000068.1, on the reverse strand, counting down.
CAATTTACCGTTGAACTGCTTAGATCTTCCAATTATCATAATTTCACGGCCAACGTTTCATCCGTACCCCTTCATTACTTGCTTGTATATTACCCTTACTAGAGCTAACGCTGAGCTGAAATAAATTGGGAATTTTTAAGCACTGCAATTTACCCTTAAATTACTCTTATTAGAAAGGTATGCCATGGTGCGGTTTACTTCAATTTACATTATATTAAGAACAGCACAGTGATTAAGGAACCGTCCAATTTTATTGCAAGAACAGTTCAAAGGAAAGCAGTGCTGGAAAATATAGGGTACACACCAGTCAAGCAGGACAGGTGCGGAGGGAGATGAGTAGAACGCGCACGCGCTGGGTTGTCGGAATTTAAAACGACAACAATAACAAGTTAACAAGCAAATCACTACACAAAATAACTGAAAAGCAATCTTTTGTGTTGTCAAAAATTATGGTATGGAACATTTTCTCATCTGCAAAACAATCTTTTCATTTTACCTGTGTTTGTCTACCAGCTTGTTGTCAATTAGAGAACATCTGAAATTGATATCCACTTCTATCTTTCAGAGGAAAAGTTCACAGGATGTTATAATTTGAACTACATATGACTTAATATTTGGATGTCTAATCGGATTGAATGCAAGCTTTAACTCAGAGGTGGTAAGGTCAATAAACAAGGCCAGTTTCTCACGATGACTCAAAAGCGCATTGTTCTCGCGGAGCGACGACAATATGATAAGCAACCACCTATATTTAGTCGGGGACTCATTTTAACTCGTTGACAACTTTTGATATCACTAGCAAACTAGGAAACGTTAAGGTTGTCAGTAAGACAAAGGTAAAAGGAGTTTCAAAAACATTTTCTATTACATTGACAGGACACGCGTAGCAAAAACTCGTTGATGCTAAACTTCGGCTTAATTAGGCACCATTATACTCAAACCCTAATGTAGTCTAGTGCATTTTAGTTTATGGTTAACAACGCTGAAAGTAAAAGTAAAAGAACCATTAAATAACTGTCTCTCAGCTATTAATGGGATCAATCTCTTTTGTAGGGAAAATTGAGGATGCATGCAAGACCGTGAAAATGCATGGATTTTACAATTCTGGACACAGAGATTTCATAATACTATTTCATTGAGGTTCCTTTTCCTACCCAACTAATCTCGAGACTTTCGGCTGATTTCGTTAGCAGGCTCTAGAAACGTGAGGTATGATACTAACCTTCGTGTGAAACGACTTCCAAAACACAGTAAAACCGCCGTGACTACAGCTCTCGGCTTTTACAATGTCAGCCCACACACTAAAATAATCTGTCACTGTTGTTGGTTTTTACCGAGCCAAAACGATTGGCGCTTGACGTCACTAAGGAGCTCTTAGCAACGCATGGAAAGCCAAGATTTGGGCAATCGTCCATGCGTTTAGCTGAGTTCTACCATTTCCTAGCTGTTCTTTCAATCTGGTTGGATATAAAGTGGAATTTTGAACGTGGAACGTTTGGTTGACGCTCAAATTCGTTTGTACTGAGTTATGCATTTGTGTTAGATCTACGATATTGTACTGAACAGAGAACGAACGGCAGCAGGTAATAATGAATGGCATTTTGGGTTGAAATCATTTTACTCTATTCACACTAAAAGACTGAAGTACAGGCTTTCTTAAATAGGTGTTCATTAATAAACATTGGAAATTCAACTAGAGCGCGACCCGATTACATACATGCAACTACAGGAGTTCATCACTCTTATACAGTGAGTGTTTCAGTTTCTCTCATCAATGATCATTTTTTCTTGTCTTCAGCGTCCATTGCCTTCTTAAAAGGTAACAGAACATCACGAACCTTGCGGGCTTCTCTCTGAAAATGAACGTAAGGTGAAGTATGTTAGTGAATTTGGATTTCTTTACACGGCAACACAATTAGGATATCCAGGAGCCCATCAGGTTCCTGTTAGGAATCATTTCTCTTTGTTTGCTATGTGGGAGTTGTTAAGGAGAGATGATTGGAAACTCGCGAGCAACAAAGGAGACAAGCCTTTTTTTTTTAGTCTTTTTTTTTTTAAAGTTCTTTTGTCTTTTATTTGTTTGTTTCTTTCACGCAGTCAAACCTCTGTTCGGCGCACCTGACTGCTTTAAACTACATTCTTCGCAAAAATTGCGAAGAGACTGTGATGTGCTCTAAATTTTTGACCGAAAACACGAACGTGGATAAACAACTGCTCAACTTCACAGGCATCAGAAGTTTCTACGCAAAAGCGGGGAGCATTCAGTTTTAAATTTTTCGAATCCCCTTAAGTGAGCAGAGTTTACGTATAACTGCAAAAAGCGAGCACCCGTATATAAATTGTCCATGTAATTTATGATATCAGGTGTATTACATGGCCGCACAAAGATACGAAATTTGTCTTCGATTGTTGAACAAGTATTCCACTATCACAAGGAGCCATAAGTGCTTGACAGGGCGCGAAAATACTGCGAGCTTAGCGGTGAAAAATTAGATCACGTGGATAAAAATTGCATCATTACACAGACGAGATAGAGCTCTTATCGATTTTCTACCGCTCGGTATACCACTAAATTTTCTTTAGAGCGGTTTTCAAATGACTGTCAAAAAACCAAAACCAAAGCAATTACTCCGACCAATCACAACAGGAACAAAAGGCGCGATTAATCAATCACAATTCCTAACAATCATATATAACTCGCTCGAAGTGTGCGAAAATCACGCGTACACGGTGCGATTGGTTTTGGTTTTGCTTCTCAATGGTTGAAAAACTGGCGTGACTCTTTTAAGCCAATCACTAAACGTAGCAATCGCAATCACGTAATTACTTTCGGCAGTCATTTGGAAACTGCTCAAATTACATACCTTGTGTATCAAATGGTCTCCAGGAGGAATTTTACTTCTCCCGTGCCCCTGGCACTCGGTCTCAATAATCAAGGTTGAAATTACAAACACCGTCAGCAGGACGATAAAAGCAGATTTGAACTTCATTTTCGATGCTTTAGTCTCTTCTGATTTCCTGCAATGAAATATATAGAGGTGACTATTTCCACGTTCCGTCGCTGTGCACGGGTTGTTGATGGCTGTCCGCGTATGTTTTTGTCTCTGAAAATGTGATTTCCCCTTCAGTGGATCTCCACATAAGACTGAGACGTGTTCACTTGTTCAAAATTATCGGAGGGTTCCGACAGAGAGAGAGGATGGCGTGTGGAGCCGAATAAGGTCGCCATCTTCATCTAGCCAAATAAGGACGCAGACAAGTGAAACTATTTTTAAGCTTTTCTCTTCTAAATATGCTGGAAAGCTTTCCTTTTGGAAATTTTTGCTCAGACCATCCTATACGGTAGATCCACTCCATAATTTGTCAGTGTAACAACGCCGTTTTTCGATTGTCTATTCTATTAGACAATCAATATCAATTCGCGAATTATTGTTATTATTATTATTATTAAAGGTTTCTACTGCCTCGTTTTCTCTTTGGAAAGATGTGCTATGCTAAAAGAAGAGTACTAGCAATCATCAGATTACCAGCCTTACTTTCGTGCGTGGAGGTAAGTGATATCCAAACGGATTAAAAAATCCTATTCAGTTTCAAGATCTCACTACTTTGTTATCTGAGCGTCACAAACATTTAATGACCGTAACTCAATGGTTGCACATCTGAAATGTAAGCACTGCAATTTACCCTTAAATTGCTTAGATCTTTCAATTATCATAATTTCAAGGCCAACGTTTCATCCGTACGCCTTCATTACTTGCTTGTATATTACCCTTACTAGAGCTAACGCTGAGCTGAAATAAATTGGGAATTTTTAAGCACTGCAATTTACCCTTAAATTACTCTTATTAGAAAGGTATGTCATGGTGCGGTTTACTTCAATTTACATTATATTAAGAACAGCACAGTGATTAAGGAACCGTCCAAATTTATTGCAAGAACAGTTCAAAAGAAAGCAGTGCTGGAGAATATAGGGTACACACCAGTCAAGCAGGACAGGTGC
>BLFN01000068.1:929998-932994 GCA_014634225.1 Acropora yongei | reverse complement strand
ATCACAAGCAGCCACATGTACTTGACAGCGCAAAATACTGCGAGCTGAGTGGTCAAAAACGACATGACGTGGATAAAAATGACATCATTACACTGGAGGGATAGCGTTTCATCGACTTGCTACCGCTCGGCATACCACTAAATTTTATTTGATAACATACCTTATTTATCAAATGGTTTCCTTGACAGCCGTCTTTATCAAACTGGCTTTCGGTCTCAGCAATCAAGGTGGCAATTACGAACACAGCCAGCAGGACGATAAAAGAAGCTTTGAACTTCATTTTCGATGTTTTAGTCTCTTCTGATTTCCTGCTATGAAATTTTATAGAGGTGACTTTTTATCACGTTCCGTTGATGGTTATCAAATGTTTTTGTCTCTGAAACTGTGAGTTACCTTTCAGCCGATCTTCTTATCAGACTGAGACGTGTTCACTTGTTTCAAAGTTATCGAAAGGTTACCACAAAGAAAACAAGGCCTGAAAGGCTGTGGAGCCCAATACGGTCGCCATCTTCATCTCGGCAAATATGAACACAGACAACTCAAGCTATTTTTAAGCTTTTCTTTTCTCAATAATGGGAAGCTTTCCGGCCTTTGGAAATTTTTGCTTCGACCATCCTTTACGGTAGATCCACTCCATAATTTGTCAGTGTAACAACGCCGTTTTTCGATTGTCTATTCTATTAGACAATCAATATCAATTCGCGAATTATTATTATTATTATAGGTTTATACTGCGTCGTTTTCTCTTTGAAAAGATGTGCTATGCTAAAAGAAGAGTGCTACTTGCAATCGTCAGATTACCATACTTACTTTCGTGCGTGGAGGTAAGTGATATCCAAATGGATTAAAAAATCGTATTCTGTTTCAAGATCTCACTACTTTGTTATCTGAGTGTCACAAATATTTAATGACCGTAACTCAATGCTTGCACATCTGAAATGTAAGCACTGCAATTTACCCTTAAACTGCTTAGATCTTCCGTTTATCATAATTTCACGGCCAACGTTTCATCCGTACCCCTTCATTACTTGCCTGTATATTACCCTTACTAGAGCTAAGGCTCCGGCAGATGAAATAAATTGGGAATTTCTAAGCACTACAATTTACCCTTAAATTACTCTTATTAGAAAGGTATGTGATGGTGCGGTTACTTCAATTTATACTATATTAAGAACAGCACAGTGATTAAGGAACCGCCCAAGTTTATTGCAAGAACAGTTCAAAAGAAAGCAGTGTTGGAAAATATAGGGTATACACACCGGTCAAGCAGGACAGCTGCGGAGCGAGATAAGTAGAGCGCGCACGCGCTGGGTTGTCGGAATTCTGCTTCATTTGCATTAGAATAGGAATTCATAAGCCAGAAATCTTGAAGTGAGGTTGTTTTCATATTCCCGGTAACAGCTTTGATTACCGGCATGTTTCCGATTAAGGAGAGAAGGAGCATCTCATGGAAAGCCTAGATTTGGGCAATCGTCCATGCGTTTAGCTGAATTCTACCATTTCCTAGCTTTTCTTGTGATCTGGATGGATATAAAGTGGAATTTTGAACGTGGAACGTTTGGTTGACGGTAAAATTTGTTAGTACTGAGTTACTCATGTTTTCCAGTTAATGGTTATGCTTTGTCTTTATCACTTTTTGCTGTCACTTTGGATGCGTGTTAGGTGACGTCAACTGGTAAGAAACATCGTTTAGCCAATGACAGAGTCCTCTTCAATGGTGTGCAAGCAAGCTTGGCGACTTTCTCGATCCCTTTTTTTTGTAGGTCATGGTGCGGTTACTTCAATTTACACAAAATTAAGAACAGCACAGTGATTGAACCGCCCAAGTTTATTGCAAGAACAGTTTAAAAGAAAGCAGTGCTGGAAAATATAGGATACACACCACTCAAGCAGGACAGGTGCTGAGCGAGATGAGTAGAGCGCCCATGCGCTGGGTTGTCGGAATTTAAACCGACAACGCAACTACAAACAAGTTAACAAGCAAATCACCACACAAAATAACTTAAAAGCAATCTTTTGTGTTGCCAAAAATTATGGTATGGATCATTTTCTCATCTGCAAAACAGTCTTTTCATTTGACCTGTGTTTCTCTACCTGCTTGTTGTCATTTAGAGAATATCTGAAATTGATATCCACTTCTATCTTTCAGAAGAAAAGTTCACAGGATGTTATAATTTGAACTACGCATAACTTCATATTTGATTGTCTAATCGGATTGAATGCAAGCTTTAACTCAGAAGTGGTAAGGTCAATAAACAAGGAAAGTTTCTCACGATGACTCAAAAGCGTTTTGTTTATGAGCATTGTTGTTGCGGACTAACAAAAATATACTAAGCAATCACCTATATTTAGTCGAGGACTCATTTTAACTCGTTGACAACTTTTGATATCACTAGCAAACTAGGAAACGTTAAGGTTGTCAGTAAGACAAAGGTAAAAGGAGTTTCAAAAACATTTTCTATTACATTGACAGGACACGCGTAGCAAAAACTCGTTGATGCTAAACTTCGGCTTAATTAGGCACCATTATGCTCAAAACCTAATGTAGTCTAGTGCATTCTAGTTTAAGGTTAACCACGCTGAAAGTAAAAGTAAAAGAACCATTAAATAACAGTCTCTCGGCTATTACTGCGATCAATCTCTTTTGTAGGGAAAATTGAGGATGCATGCAAGACCGTGAAAATGCATGGATTTTACAATTCTGGACACAGAGATTTGATAATAATATTTCATTGTGGTTCCTTTTCCTATCCAGTTCTTCTCGAGATTTTCGGCTCATTTCGTCAGAAGACTCTAGAAACGTGAGCTACAATACTAACCTTAGTATGAAACGATTTCCAAAACAAAGTTAAACCGCCGTGACTACAGCTCTTGTCTTTTACAATGTCAGCTCGCACACTGAATTAATCTGTCAGTGTTTTTGCTTTTTACCGAGCCAAAATGATTGGCGCTTGACATCACCAAGGAGCTCTTAGCAACGCTTCGCTTCATTTGCA
>BLFN01000068.1:905503-908003 GCA_014634225.1 Acropora yongei | reverse complement strand
TAATCTACGTACTCTAGCTAGTCACTGACACGAAATGCAAGGTAGCGTTGGTGAAGTAACTTCAAGTGAGCTTTCGTGAATAATTTCAATGTGACTTGTTTAAAATCATACAACAGACTTACAAACTTACGCTCATGGTCCAGTCAACGCGTTGTGACTGATCAAAGGATTATAAGATTACCACGCTGTATAAAAGCGGTTCCTTGATTAACTCAAACTGTATTTGTCCCTTTGCATGAAGTACGGTTAAGGTTCTTAACGTTTCAAAATCGCTGAACCATTTTGGATAGAAAATCATTTGAAGACCAGTCAAAGCAATTTGTGGTTTAGGATTGCTGCAGTTTACTTTATGGAGAGGACTGGTCTTGTTGCTCAAAACCAGGTAGCTATCTTTGAGGGCTTAAAAGATTCAGTTCATGAATTTCGGGCAAACAAGGGGCTATTCCAAATTGACGCTTATACGCAACCTTTTCCCGCGGAATAAACACTTTCGACGAAATTGTTCACAAACTGTACTTTTTTCAATTGTATTACATTGCTCCTGTTAACGGATCACTGCACAATGGTAATCCATGATGACACTCCTTGTATTTCTTAGCGCCGTTGTTTTTGGTTGGGATTTATCTGTGGAGCGTTGCACAAGTTGTGCAGTTCGAAACTAAAGCATCTGTTACACTAAGCAATATTTGCTGCAACATGGTTGACAATTTTGTTGCGGCGTAAGTACGTTGAGAGAGCTGGGACTTGAGACCTGTTTCACTGAGCAACGTTTAATGCAACTTGTCTTGCAGCGATGGTCAAAAAAAGTGTAGACGACTGGCACTATAAAAACATAGGCTGGAAGTCAGAAAGAGTAATTACATTGGTTGTGACACAAGTTGCAGGGATGATGTTACAATACGCAACAACAGAAAATTTTGTTGTAGCTTTGCGGGAAGTGTAAGTAGATATATGCAGGAACCCACTTGATCAGATGGGCTCCTGATATATGTTTATCTACCTAATAGTATATATGTGTGTATATGAAAATATATACAGACAAGGGGCGCTTACTCCGTCGTGTAGAATTTCTTTGCAATTAGGAGGTTACTATTGTTATATAATAATAATCACGTTATGTAAGTAACACGGTCACTTCTGAAGATTTACTTTGAAGAATACGAAACGGCTTATGAACTAAATTCAAACTGCTCGCTTGTTTATTAAGACGATTTATTCCACACCACAAAACGCAAGGGCCTTTTTAACCTTTTGTGAAGACACGTATTTTTTTCCTCTAGCTAATCATTGCGTGCTGTGAAGGTTTCATCGTGGTCATCAGTCAGTCAATCTTGCTTTCCTCCGCCATAGGTTTGTAACGAGGAGACAGAAAGTCTTTTACACTGCGGACTTCTCTCTGTAAGTTAACGAAACGAAGGAGTGTGAAAATATGTATTTCTTACTTACGCTTCTCTGTTGACAGCCTTGTCTTTTTTATAGCATTTTTCAAATAGAGACAAATTATTTTCTTTTTTTCTCGGAGATAAAAAAAGGCCTCTTGAAGGATCAAATTTCAAATTTTGATCTTTCAATTTTACCTTGACTTTTCTCCACCGGACATCCTATATGAAGCGTAGCATGGAATATTTGGGATGCTTTTAAATGACTTGTTTCAAGTCCAAATTAACCAATGGATCGTGATAATCGAGGCACAAATCAGAATGGTATCAAACCTTTTCGTTCTCTGAGTTGATTCTTTTACCAAAAAGAAACGACTCAGTTTCAACAATTAACTTCGCCATTACAAAGACAGCAAGCAGGACGATAAGAGCGGGTTTGAAGTTCATCATAGCGTCTTTTCTCTTTTCCTGCAATTAATAAAATAACACGAATGAGTGCTTATCTGCCCTGTACTCTAACTTTCACAGAAACCAAATCTTAAAAGATTGCCAGCGTTAAGGCAGAGAAGTTGATCATTAATTTTATGGGAGCAGCCGAGAAGTTGAACTAGGAAAAATTTAGTAGAGAATCGAACATTCAATTAGCGAATTTCACTGTCATATGATTCAGCAGGGCAGGGTTAGCGTGAGAGCACTCGCCCTCTACCAATGTGGCGTGGTTCGATTCCGTCCTCGACGATATCATGAGTTTGTGAATTGAATTACTGTTCAAGTGTTACTGTCGTATTTAATTATAATTTAAAGGGTTGGAGTAAAGAACAAAAGACCCACAAAACACTTATTTGTAGCTTACCTGTATTTTCACTGGGAGCAGTAAGTTTAAGCGTTGACCGTGACCCGAAGTAGTATCCTTTTGACATGTACTAGTCCTTCTATTGGTAAACAATATGGCGATAGTCTGTAATTGTCCAATCAGATTCGAGATTGTTCAATTACTTACATCAAGGGCAAAGTGAGGTCAGCTTTCAGAGAAAATGTCATTTACTTAGCTGTTTATCAGTATATTCTTGATCTCACAAGGCATCCAGAAGACGTCATTGGTGCCCTCGAGGTCGGATGGA
>BLFN01000068.1:849786-855235 GCA_014634225.1 Acropora yongei | reverse complement strand
CAAAGAACATGCTCTTTGGGTGCCATTGCTGCTTGGCCAGTAGTGTAATAATCATGATAATAATAATAAAAACAATAATAATAATGGCCGCAAGTAATGCAGACGTGCTTTAAGGTTATCCGTTAAAGTCAGCTCCCATCGAAAGTAAGCCAAGTTTAGAGTGCCACAGCATACTATGAGAAGTGGCTAAGATACTTTGCTGTTTGAGCTGCCAGTTGCGAGACTGTTTGGTGTCTCTGAACATAGTATAGTCTACCCACTATGTTTTCACTTCATCTTGTTTGTTGCGCAGAATACCACTGTTTAATTATTCGCAAAACTTTATACGTGTTGGTGAGAAAAAAAGGGAATTTTACTAACTGACAAGGTAAGCCATCAATCGCAGCGGAGACCTTTCAAAGAGAAGTAGTTTGCACTCATCTAGGGAGAGTCATATTTACAAATTTAAATGCTGTTTTACAGTATATTACAGACTAGGAAAAGAAAAACGCTTATGCAATATATTTCCCTAGAAAAGTAACACATCTACAATTATGTATCATGCGTCACGAATGCTTCCAACACGCTTGAACCATCAATACCCTAGCTGTGCCCGTTGTTGCTTACAGTTCCAGCATTGTAAACTGGAAAATGATTTTAGTGTGCTTCTGACAAGAAAGTTACCTATGGTTTGGTGTGTCTCTTGATCAGGGTCGTTTCGTTGAAATTTGAACTTTTTACGGATGGAGTTTTTGACTGTGAGGTTGCGTAGGTGGCAGGCGGCAGGTGGAATGAATGACATTCGCAAGTTCTTCGTCATTTTCTACAAAGAGTGTTGCTCCGTTTCTCCATGGATCTCTTGAACGCGGTGTTTTCCGCTGTGCTGAACTCAGTATCGGGAAAGTCAGAAATTGAGAGTTAAATTTTTTACGTTTTGTCAATGGAAGGAGTGGGTGGTTGTTAAGAGTGGGAATCTGTTGCTTTGTAACGTACGCTGTTGGCTTTGTTTTTGATTGAGAGTTTGATGTCGAGAAAAATTTAAAGAGATTTCCGGAAATTTAAATTTCCCACCTGTATTTCAGAGTCAGATGCAAATAGTTGACTGAATTAATGAATTGGTTCTCCTTTGGTGGATGAAGTAGCACCGACACAGTCATCGTTGAAGCGATTATAAAGATTAAGTCTTGGTCCGTTGTCTTGAGAGAAAAATTTGTGTTCGATGTAGCCTACAAAAGCGTTGGCTTATCCACATCCTGTCTTTGCTCCCATTGCGATGCCATTGGTTTGGCTTGTAACATTTGTCAGAGAATGCAAAGCAGTTGGGAATCAGGACGAGTTCCACAAAACGGAGTTTCCGAGGTAGGTTCTTTTAAACGCTTGTTTGTTGAAGAAATAGAGCCTAAAGTTGGGATGTATTTTTATTTTGCGGTCATATTCACTCTGAAACTCTTCCAGCCAGGCTGATCACATGCTGGGTGGATTTTGTTCAGAAACCGGACTATCGCTGAGATCAACGTAAGCTATGAAAAGCGTGATTAAAGGCGTTCTTCCAAGGCGTGCAAACTGTGTTTTTCCAAGTCATCACCGCCGTTCCGCAGGGGTGAAATTCCGTTTACAAAAGAGAACCAGTGCAAGCAAAATGATTTTTTTTACTTGCGTTCCAACTGCAATATCTCCTTGAAAATTTGCACATGACACAGCGCTTTTTATCTGTCGAAATTGTTTTTAACATTCGTTATTTAAATCTTGGAAGGATTCTAGCTAATTCGGCCTTCTAGCAGTCTCCTTCGCAGCCGTTATTAGGGTCGTCACGCAACGCTCCTCCAACGGGAGGAGTGTTGCGTGACGACCCTAATAACGGCTGCGAAGGAGACTAGCTTTCTAGTGAGTCTTAAGATGAGTTAAAAGGCAGTTTCCATCAGCTATAGCTCGTTTTAAAAAATTTCCAGTTCTAGATCTGATACAACACAACAAAAGTCAATAGTTTCAAATAAATAAATGAATAATGCGAAGAAAGCAAAACTTAGCAGGGCAAGGAATTGAGTTGAGAGTGCCGCTTTGCACTATGAATTTTTCAAAAGAGCAATAAACAGCGGTCAATTGACTCGGCCGGAGGTTGTCCCAGTGAATAAGTAAGGAATTGGTTGTACTGCAGCGTGTCGATTCAATATCTAGTTTTGCATAAAGTTTTTTTTTGGTGCCCGCTCAAGCAGAAATTTGAGGTTTACCAAATTATACCATCTATGATTCAAACTTTGAGACTGGAAAGATCCTGCTGTCTTATAGATCATTCCAGCCTTTCTAGCCTGACATATAGCCTTTGCATGGTGGCCAATTTCGCCCATTTTGGAAATGTTGTCATTTTTCGAATATTAGGTGTGTTTTGGAGCGGTTTTTTGCACAGAACAACTCTAATGTGGTTCTAGAGTTGATTTTGGCATGTTTTTGACAATTTTAATTTTTGACCCAAAGTGACGATTTTGCAAAGGCTAAAGCGTTTGCTTGGTGGCCAATTTTGGCCATTTTAGAAATGTTGTCATTTTTCCAATATTAGATGTGTTTTGCAGAGATTTCTTGCAAAGAACAACTTTAATTTGGGTCTAAAGTTGTTTTTGGTATGTTTTTGACATTTTTTTAATTTTTGACCCAAAGTGACGGTTTTGCAGACGCTATAGCCTTTGCATGGTGGCCAATTTTGGCCATTTTGAAAATGTTGTCATTTTTCCAATATTAAGTGTTTCTTGCAGCAGTTTTCTGCAAAGAACAATTCTAATGTGGTTCTAGAGTTGTTTTTGGCATGTTTTCACAATTTTAATTTTTGACCCAAAGTAACGATTTTGCAAAGGCTCTAGCCTTTGCATGGGGGCCAATTTTGGCCATTTTGAAAATGTTGTCATCTTTCCAATATGAGGTGTGTTTTGAAGCGGCTTTTTGCTTAGAACAACTCTAAGATGGTTCTAGAGTTGTTTTTGGCATGTTTTTTCACTATTTCAATTTTTGTCGCAAACTGACGATTTTGCAATGGGTAAAACCTTTGGATGTTTGCCAATTTTTGCCACCTTGGAACTGTTGTCATATTTCGAATATTGGGTATTTTTTGGAGCGGTTTTTTTGCACATAACAACTCTAATATGATTGTAGAGTTGTTTTTCGCTTTTTTTTGTGACAATTTTAATTTTTGAAAAAAGTAACGATTTTGCAAAGTCTATAGCCTTTGCATGGTGGCCAATTTTTGGCCATTTTGGAAATGTTGTCATTTTTCGAATATTAGGTGTTTTTGGAGCGGCTTTTTGCAGAGAACAACTCTAATGTGGTTCTAATGATGTTTTTGGGATGTTTTTGACAGTTTTAATTTTTGATCCAAAGTGAGTATTTTGCAAAGGCTATATAGCCTTTGCAAGGTGGCCAATTTTGGCCATTTTGGAGGTGTTTTCATTTTTTTAATTTTAAGGTGTCTTATGGAGCGGATTTTTGCACAGAACAACTCTAATGTGGCTCTAGAGATATTTTTTGCATGTTTTTGACAGTTTCAACTTTTTACCCAAAGTGACAATTCTGCAAAGTCTATAGCCTTTGCATGGTGGTCAGTTTTGACCATTTTGGAGATGTTGTCATTTTTCCAATATTAGGTGTTTTTTGGAGCAGTTTCTTGCAGAGAACAACTCTAAAGTAGCTCTAGAGTTGTTTTTGGAATGTTTTTGACAATTTTATTTTTTGACACAAAGTGACGATTTTGCAAATGCTATAGCGTTTGCATGGTGGCCAATTTTGGCCATTTTCGAAATGAAGTCATATTTCGAAGATTACGTGTTTTTTGGAGCAGTTTTTTTTTACACAAAACAACTCTAATGTGCCTTAAGACTTGCTTTTGGCATGTTTTTGACAACTTTCATTTTTCACCCAAAGAGACGATTTTGCAAAGGTTATAGTCTTTGCATGATGGCCAATTTTGGCCATTTTGGAAATGATGTCATTTTTCGAATATTAGGTGTTTTTTGGAACGGTTTTTTGCAAAGAACATTTTTAATGTGGTTGCAGAGTTGTGTTTGGCATGTTTTTGACACTTTTAATTTTTTCACCCAAAGTGACGATTTTGCAAAGGCTATAGCGTTTTCCTGGTGGCCAATTTTGACCATTTTGGAAATGTTGGCATTTTTTGGATATTAGGTGTTTTTTAGAGCAGTTCTTTGCACAGAACAACTGTAATGTGGTGTTAGAGTTGTTTTTGGCATGCTTTTGACAATTTTAATTTTTGACTCAAAGTGACGATTTGGCAAAGGCTATACTTTTTGCATGGTGGCCAATTTTGGCCATATTGGAAATGTTGGCATTTTTCCAATATTAGGTGGTTTTTTTGAGCGGTTTTTGACACCGAACAACTCTAATGTGGTTCTAGAGTTATTTTGGGGATGTTTTTGACAACTTTAATTTTTAAATCAAAGTAACGATTTTGCATAGGCTATAGCTTTTGCATGGTGGCCAATTTTGGCCATTTTGGAAATGTTGCCATTTTTTGAATATTAGGTATTTTTTGGAACGGTTTTTTACACCGAACAAGTCTAATGAGGTTCTAGAGTTGTTTTTAGCATGCTTTTGACAATTTTAATTTTTGACTCAAAGTGACGATTTGGCAAAGGCTATACTTTTTGCATGGTCGCCAATTTTGGCCATTTTGGTAAGATTGTAATTTTTCGAATATTAGGTGTTTTTTGGAGCGGGTTTTGGCACCGAACAACTCTAATGTGGTTGAACGGTTGTTTTTGGCATGTTCTTTAAAATTTAAATTTTGACCGAAAGTGACGATTTTCCAAAGGCTATACCCTTTGCATAGTGGCCAATTCGGCCACTTTTGAAATGTTGTCTTTTTTTGAATATTCGGTGTTTTTTGGAGCGTTTTTTTTGCACAGAACAACTCTAATGTAGTTGTAGAGTTGTTTTTGGCATGCTTTTGACAATTTTGATTTTTGACTCAAAGTGAGGATTTTGCAAAAGCTATAGCCTTTGCATGGTGGCCAATCTTCGCCATTTTGGAAAAGTTGTCACTTTTCGAATATTAGGTGCTTTTTAGAACGGCTTTTTACACGGAACAACTCTAATGTGGTTGTAGAGTTGTTTTTGGGATGTTTCTGACAAGTTTATTTTTTGACCCAAAGTGACGATTTTGAAATGGCGATAGCCTTTGCATGGTGGATAATTTTGGTCATTTTAAAAATGTTGTCATTTTTCGAATATTAAAGCTTTTTTGCAGTGATTTCTTGCACAGAACAAATCCAAGTTGGCTCTAGAAATGTGTTTGGTATGTTTTTGACAATTTTAATCTTTGACCCAAAATGACAATTCTGCAAAGGCTATAGCCTTTGCATGGTTGCCAATTTTGGCCATTTTGGAAATGTTGTCATTTTTCGGATATTACGTGCTTTTTGGAACGGATTTTTGCACGGAACAAGTCTAATGTGGTTGTAGAGATGTT
>BLFN01000068.1:822432-829647 GCA_014634225.1 Acropora yongei | reverse complement strand
TTTTATTCGGCGAAGATTAAAGGTGTCAATTTTGTGGAAAGTAAAGGGAGTAATTCTGATAAAAAAAAAAAAGGCGTAAAAAGGACAATTTACTTACCAATTAAGACGAACAAGCAGAAAATCACTTGCAACGCGTCCGAAAAGCCTGTATTATCAAGGTCGCCATGTGCTTTTAAAAGTGGCTACAATATATCACGTGATAGTTACGAGTTACGGACCAAAAATTGAAGACGATAGCAATAGTGCAGGCTAGGTAACCTAGCCAGCACAAAAACGACACTATAGTGAGGTACCTGTGCAGTACCCCAAGATGTTTTTGTAGTTTTCTTTTTTTTAGCTGTAGCATTATGTGTTTTATGATTGTCACAAACTTTCCATAAAAATTCTCCGATTTTTGCGTGTATGATTAAATATAAAGAACATTTTGCCTGAGTTAAGTTTTGTGATCAAAATGGTGTGCAGCCAGTGAGGGGAATCTTGGACTGCAATGGATAGATTGTTATGATTACAGTACATGCTTTGATTCAATAATCTGACAAGTGAAACCATTTGTAAGTACTGGTTATCTAGCCATTACAACTAACTACATGTAGGACTAGGGATAACATTTTCTCTGTTTTCAGGGTTATAACACTTCAAAACACAATTATGAGGGTGAAAGCTAAACTAGACCAGATGAGGGAGGGAGGGACTTAAGCTGCATGGTTGCCTGGCCATGATGGAAGAATACTCATCACTTATGGAGAAAGTCTTTGTGCCAGGAGAGGATTATAATGTAAGAATTTTCTATATAATATGCGCTTTATTGTTAGCATCTTTGTAAACTTTTCCTTCATCCCTACTTTGATACCTTCCTTTAATCATTTCTGCTGTGTGTGTTTCTCTCCAAGATGGCATAATTTTGCCATAACAGACAAGCATTTCAGTTAAAATGAGTCATGATGTATAATTTCTGGGTTTAAATTAATTACTTATATATAACAGAGAATACTAATAAATTGATTTTGCAACTGATTCCCCAGAGTTAAAGGCCTGACAAAATGGTTTGGTTCGTATGCAGGTGACATCTTACCTCTTACCTCAGTAAAAGTAATATTTGATTACATCTCGCTCAGACCCACGAGGTAAGTCCTCGTTTAAAGTTGTTTCAGCCGCCTCTTCGCTTGAGCTTCTTGAGTCTTCAACGGATGCCATTTTGTTTTTTGGCGCGCTTTCCACTGTCTACTCGGCCTCAGGCCTTCATGCCCAATTGCCCATGCATAAATTATGTCCCCTTCCTTTGCGGTGTGCCTTAGCTTTTGTTTGCAGTTAAATCATTTCCAGTGTGCGGTTAAAGTTTTTTACTTTGACGTGTAGCGTTTTTATTTGCGAAGAATTTTGTTTGCAGTGAATTGCTTTCATTTGCATCAACTGGAACTTTTTTTTATTGGGCGTGTTGCGTTACGCTTTATTGTGTAGGAGTGCATTTGAGTTTTCATTGGCGGTGTTGGTTTGATTTAGTTTGCGGTAGTATATTTTTGTAATTTGTGTTTTTTTAGGTTTGTAGCAGCTGTCCCTAATGGGCCACCGTAAACTAGAAATCAACGAATAGTTCACGTTGCCATGCAAGCGCTTTTTACTCACGAGACAGTATGCATGAGTATAAACATATCTCCTATTGTTATATACCTAGACTTTCACTCTACAAAATGAGCACTATGGTTGGTTTATTATTGGTCATAGGGTACAAGTCACAGGTCATTGTTTTACGAATCCAGAAAGCATCCACAAATGCCAACCTTGGGCCTAATTAGTCATAATTGTTTATTCCTATGGTTAGCTTTTATGAATGTTTAGGATACTTTTTTTATATTGGTAAAACAATGACCTGTGACTTGTAATAAATACCAATGTAGATGATGCACTAGCCGATTGAAACCACGCCCCCTCTCCCCCACGCCCGAGATGTAACATTTGTGTCTAGATTTTAAACTTTCCCCCGCCCCTAGGGTGTTACAATCCCCACTGCCAAGTTCATATTTGTAATGATTGTTTTTCATCGGTGACAAATGCGTTAGCTCCCAAGGTTTCCATCGCGTCATTGCAATTGCTAGTAGACTCGTTCGAAAATGAAAACACCAAAATAGGAATAAGTAAACTTGTTTTGGCACTTGCGCGTGCGTTCACCTGCAAATCAAACGGTTGCTCGCAGTAGTCCCTCTCTCGGGAAGCCTAGGGGAAGCCAACTCCTCACGCAAGCCGAAATATTCCCTCTTATTTCTAGAAACAATAACAGGGCAGCTGCGTTTAACTCTTTAACCAAAAACAAAATTTTTTTATTATGAAAATTAATTTGTTTGTTTTACCCTTTGTTTTTGCTGAAGGCACTTTGGCTCCAAAGTGCCTCCAGCAAAGTGACTCACTTCGCACAAAGGTTTGTTTCGCGTTCAGCCGCAAGGTCATCACTTTTAGCTGTTTAAATTTGCCTTATGCAGGTGAAGCTCCACATCCACACTTGATTTTGAGAAGGGTGCGACATAGTGAACTTTGGTTCTGTTGGAGTGAAAAAGCAACAGTCATTTTCCTTTTTTCTTTTTCACAATATGCTTAAAGTGAATTCTGCTTCATTGAAATTAGTTTGTTCGTATTCGCGTCAGGTTGCTTTTCTGTTAATGCACAACCTAACGACCTCTTGGTCCAAATCATTTCCCTTTTCGCAAGAGTTTTGTGCTCCAGGGTCTTAAAAGATCCTGTCCTGATTCTAACATTTCTTTGAAAACATTATTTAGTTCGGCTGAAGTTACTTTTAAGTCGGAAAGTCTTAGATTGGAAAGCAATTATAACTCCAGATTAGTTACTACGTACTGAAAGGGAAAAATGCTTAGGAAGTTTTGTACGACATGCCCATGAGGACCTCCTCTCCACGGTAAGCTTGCATGTCCTCCCTCTTTATTTCTCTGTGCGTTTTCAGACCCAGCTTGAGGTTGTTCCAACCTGATTCTATCTCCTCCATCAACAAAGTGGCGACGATGCACAACCACTTAGCGTGCGCTGGTCTAAGTTTCTGTAGGAGGCCCAATTGTCGGAGTGGACGCATCTGGATATTATTGGATGGAGAGAAGCCGCGTCCCTCCTATCCACTACCTCAAAGTAGCCCCTCACTGGACTAAACTCAGTAGTAACCATCCCAAATACCCACGTGTCTCTGGCCGCCCTTCTCCCTCTGTTGTACTGAAGAGAAGCAAGACGTATTCTTAATTACCAGACAAATAAATATGATTGCCATTGTAGGCTCTGTCATAGGCGGCCATGTATGTAGCCGCCTAGCACGCTATCGTAATATCTACTCTACTTTGCATTTATGATCAAACAGCGTATTATTACAAAGCATTCAATTGCTAAATGTATGATTAAATATTCGTAGAAGCAAATGTGTGAATTTGAGCGCTTTGAGTTAAAGTTATCATCAAATACAAGCTTTTTTGTTACTACTTCTGAACAGGTGATCGCAGCCGGTAAATCAAGCTTTTGTCAGTTTGTACTTTGTGAAATTACATAGTTTAGTCGATGATTTTCTTATTGCTCTTTTAGTCAATAATTTCGTTTCTCACAGTGATATGTTCTATGGGATTTTTAATGATTAAGCCACAAACTATTAAAAGATACAATGAAATTTCCAGTTCTCTTTTCTAAATCTGTAAATGCTTTAAACTTATCAGAAATTTTCGCTGTAGTTTTAAATTTAATTTAATTTGTAAAGGTAATTAATTGACTTTTTTGTTGATTGGTTGCACAGTCGGCACCAATTGACATTTTAGGCAGCATTTCTTTGTTATGATCCAGATCAATGAGCCAGGGTCAGTCAAATCATGGAGCATCAAATGGAACCGTTCAATCATTTCTCAGACAAGATCCATTGCGTTCCTTTGATGAACCATGATCCAAGCAATCCTGTATTGTTGATCTTGATCCAGATAGTCTGAAAGAAATTCATCCTCAGACTTAAAATTTTATATATTAGCAGGGGTTTTTGCACATATGTAGCAGCCTTTTTTTGTTGCGTTTTTACGGCCACCAACTTTTTATGGTCAAAAGATCATGACGAAGTTTTAGTTACATAACCATACCAACATAAATTGAGAAGTATCGAAAGAGGCAGAGCTTGGGAACAGGTGGCACAACACTTAAATCCTATTACAGAATTAAAATTCAAGGTGACTCCCAGATCAGTGCAAGATCGATACACTCATTTGATCACAAAAAAGGCAAATCAACTAAAGTCTGAAGAAGGTGCTAGTGAAATTGAAGTGATTCAAACTGAACTGGATATTCTTTTGGAAGAAATCATAGAAAAGGAGGAAGATGCCAAACAGCAGTTAGAGTTAGGAGTGGGAGACAAGAAAAAGAAAGAAGAAAATGAGAAACTTTAAGCTGAAGATATCTGCAAACAAGCAATGGAGAGGATGTCCCAAACTGCAAGGAGAAAAGAGGAATAAGTAAGTGGTGAAGAAAAAAGAGAACAGGAGGAGTTCAAATGACCTCTTTCAGTATTTTGAAGAGAAATTGTCCAAAGAGTATGCATTCAAACAAGAAAAGCTAGCAATGCGGACAAAGGAACAAGAGGCTGCTGACATTGCACAGATTGATAAGTTTTGTAGCTCAGTTTGTACTGTATCATGTTTGAATTTGTTCAACCGGCACTTGTGAAGATGTACCTTATTGGTACTTAATTTCGCGGGGTTTTATTTTTGCGATTTCAATAGGCAAATATGAAAAAAGGGCACTAAATTTCGCAATTGAAGCGTTCTCAACTTCATTTTATTTTTCCAAAGGTCTGAACTGTTTAAAGTTTCTAGATAAGTGGAACACAACAAAACACATATTTGAAAATTAACGTTAAAAATAAATGTATTGAAAACGCATTGTTTCAGTGGTTCGGGGCAACGTTCATAAGGTGACGGAAGTTTTTTGGCCAAAAAAATATTGTGCACTTAAGGCACTAAGCGAAATGCTGTTCGTACTTGAAGAAAAATTTATTATTAGAGTTTAATAAGAGTTTAACGATAACAATGCATGCATTAAATATTATTTGTTACGATGGCTTTTGGTTGTATCTAATGCTTTTGGGTATTTTGCCTATGTGATACTAAATAAATGTTTCATCTGATGGTGTTCATTACAAATCTTCAAAGGTATCTTCCGGAAGTTCCTTCCCATCAATGACTTCACTGATGCCCGCCTTCTTCCATCCTTTGGCAATTGATATCCTGCCTTCAGAGGGAGAGAGATGATTAAACATGCTCACAAGCCATGTAGCGTGAATTGGTTTTAAAACTGAGAGGCGCATGTCAACATCAACATCATCGAAAGCCACCCCTGAATCCAGTTGAGTGTGAATTTGTGCCGAGTACCAAGCCGTAAATTGGTCTTTCATGAACTTCTTTGCTTCTCTGTTGACAGTCAAATCAAGGGGTCATATTTGCTGGCACACTAACCACTTCAATGTTCATTGCTGCCAGTTTAGATAAAACCTTGGCTGTCTTCTGGCCTTTAAATACGTTCCAAATCAACAATGCCTTCAGTGTGACTGGCAAATTCAGTTCTTTTCACTTTAGGACAACGTATGGTTGAATGATGTTGTCGAGTAGATTGAGAGTTTCCAGTTCGTTCGAGTAGTGTTTGGGATTCTGCGTTACTACGAACCCACGTGGAAAGTCAAAGCCTCTCAGTTGACTTGCTTTGGTCTTCCCTTGATAAATTATTTGCATAGGCAGGAAGTCGCCGTTTAAAGAGATAACAAATGTGAGAGTAATGTTTCTTTTGTCTGTAAGACCTTTAATTGGCACAGAAGAGGAATTGCGGGCTGCTATTGTCGTTTTTCCAACGGAGACGTACGATGGGCGTTAAGAACAAGCTGCGGAGGAATACTGTGCACTGCAATGCAACTCTTGATGTCAGTTAAAAATGTTAATTTGCACTCTTCATAGATCCCTAAAGGAACGGGGGGTCTTGTTGTGGTTCCAGCTCGCCTGTCGATAAATTGATCTCACCCAGGTCGAGGTTGGCTCAAATCCCCTGAAGTCTTTCGAGGGATTGCTCTTTATTAATGCCAAGGCTGAGGCTTTGACAACATTGAAATTATCAACACCACCTCTGTTTCGTATGCTCTTCAAAAGTAATATCAGTTTCTGGGCAAGATCAACAAGGAGCGACGGGTGTCGTGTGGAATAGAAGTCACGCTTTCTTGTATTCCTTGTCTCTTCATTTCCTTCAGTTTCTTCTGATATGATTGTTTGAAGGTTTGGTAGCTGTGCTTTAAAGTGATTCAGGGCTCTTCGATTTCCGTTTTCGCTAGCATATTTACCGATTTGTGCACACAATTCGGGAGAGTAATGGTTGTAATAATTTCCTCGCTTTCTTTTCGATAACAAGTTCTTGTTAGCATCTACAGCGTCTCCCACCGACAATACGACTTCATTGTATTCCTCGCTTCCAAGATTAGTAGCCTCCTGCTCTGGTAAAAAGGCACATGCACCAGCATTTGCAGGTTGAGAGTGTGTAGCAGAGTTTTGGGAATTTACTGTTTCTTTAACAGTAAACCCAAACTGAAATAAAGACATGATAAATACTCAAGCGAATCTCAACATTAGCGAGGCTACAACAACTGAAGTACAAAGGTCAATTACATTTGACAGATTGACAGGTTTGATGCTTGCGTCAGTCAGAACTTCATCTTTGCACATGTTTTCGTCGTTCAGTCAGTGTTGTACGAGGTACTTGCCAAAATATTCCGGTATTTTCTACACTGTCAACACGAGCAGGATGAGTGATTCTATAAGAATCCTTCCGGTGTGGTTTGCGAGGATTTCACGTCTACTAAGATATCTGGAAACCAGTAATTGGAGAAACCTTGCATTGCATCCATTAAAGAAACAATATTCATGATCGTTATGCGATAGCAGCAACCAAGCAACTTCCAGGACGGTTAGCTGATTCAATTGTGAGTCAATTACCAAAAGAGATGAAGAGATGGCGAGATGCACTCGTTTTCTCATTTCACGAGGCGGGAACGTCAAAGTGACAGTAATAGATTCCAAGCATCGACAATCGCCACTCGTACAGGGTGGCCTTGAAATCCCTGTCACTGTTTGCATCGAACTCGACTCCACCTCCTAAAATATTTTAGTGTTGGAACGCTACAAGAAACTTGTGAGTGAGAACTACAAGGAGCCAATT
>BLFN01000068.1:783007-784192 GCA_014634225.1 Acropora yongei | reverse complement strand
TTCTATTCGCTGGTTGTGGGTACTTTTTCCTGTAGAAAAAAAAATGCTTTAAAACGATTCAAGTACATTATGGATATTTCTTCTTTTTTTAAATATTGACTGAATCTTCTAGTAGGGGAATTGGAGTGCAAAGACAGTTGTGTCTGTAGCTTGTGCTTCATGGATTTGCTATCAGGCTGTGAACTTTGTTCGTAGCTTGGCTGACAGGCAAGTATAGTTTATTGGGGAAATTACAGTTACAGAAAATGTAATAAATACTACTCTTTTAAAAGATTATTCAGGCTCGTTAAATTGACTTTTGGGCTAGTACATGCTAGCGAGAACTTGCCCAAATGGCAACTTATAACATTGACTAGTGCTTCTATACCAGCTATTATACTTCCACGACCTGGTCCCCTATCAGGATGTTGTAGCATAAACCAACCAACATCGTGGTTTTCCCCTCCCTTGTCACACCGTACTCTGGATGGCAAGCCATAATCTGAAACAGCCCCTTGAAAAAGTTTTAACACCGTAGCTGCCCTGTTGTTGTTGGCTGCATGCAAGTAGACGGGAAGTCTTGAGTAGCCAACAATGCCACCATGTACGACAATTCTCCACCTTCAGTAAAACAAAATGACAACTTTAAAAAATATTGCATACCCATCTGTTTTGCCAAAACAAACTACATCAGGCTGATTCAGCAACAGAATGGGTACGCCAGTTGATGACAGCACGTGCAAATCAAACAACTGGCTTTACCAATGGCAGTGCAGCACATTGCACCCTGGAAGTCATGTTTAGTGCTTTCCCTGCCCTTTTTCGTCATCAACTGACTTTCCTGTTCTGTTGCTAAATCAGCCTGCTGTGACAAGATGCAAAATAAACACTCATGACCTAATCAACTTGTGATTTCCATCTATGTGCCACAAGGACTGTGGTGCATGGACACAGTAGACTCGCCGTTTTACTGAATTTTTCCACCTGTTAAGAACACCAGTTGGATCTGTGTGCAGAATAGAAAGCTGGATTCTATCCCTTTGAATACGATGACCAAGACTTTTAAGGTGACCTTTCAGTAACCTTATGCCAACACCTGGATGCTGCCGCTGCACTTGCCTCACCAACTGATCAAGATCTTGATCACTGATGTCACTGTATGTTTCTGAAAGAAGGTGAAGCCTGAAGATATTGTGCTAAGGGAGG
>BLFN01000068.1:749419-751301 GCA_014634225.1 Acropora yongei | reverse complement strand
TTAGTCTTTTGACACTGGCCCATTGGAGATGTGTGTGAAGTGTGGGATCAAGATTCAGCTTTCAAGATTGAGGCAGCACATGCAAGATTGTGGTGGTGGATCAAGTTCAAGTGCAAGTACAAGTAGTGAAAATGACCCTGACATGTTGGATTTTAGTGGATCAAGTAAAGTAACCACTGTTGTGAATGATGACTCAAGTGATGAGGATAAAGACCCTGTGCCTATCAAGACAGGTACATAAAAAGAACAGTGACACTAAAACCTACAACACTGGCTACATTATACAAAATAAAGTGTGGAGTGCAGTGTGGCTAGTTTTGCACAACTCTTCTTACTAGGGAATTGTGTGCACTGGTGTTTCATGGTGACATGACCTGTAAATCTCTTCTAATAAAGTGTAAATTATACACAGCTAGGTCTGTCCCTCCCCTGGAACAGAAAACCATCAGAGTGATGACTATGGTGCAGTGGGCTAATAATTATTTGTAGAAATTGTCTCTTTTTCTTTTCAATGTTTTCTTATGCATAAAATTTGATTTCTCTCACTGCACAAATATATAAATGTTTTACATGTTGAACCTGGGGATGAAAACGAAAAGGTGCAATGCAAATGTTGCTTGGTTGTAATCATGCTTTAAATATCTTACATTTTAAGGATGGCAGGAAAAGAGTGCAATCAGTCCCACTGTCCTTGCCGATTTACAAGGAATTATTCCTGTTAAATCAAGCTCTGACCTGCAGTCAGCTCTGGACATTGGTGGTAGTCTTTA
Organism: Acropora yongei; assembly: GCA_014634225.1. NCBI lineage: Eukaryota > Metazoa > Cnidaria > Anthozoa > Scleractinia > Acroporidae > Acropora > Acropora yongei. The sequence continues at coordinate 750,531 of BLFN01000068.1, read as the reverse complement.
AGAAGCAACAGATCTAGTTTTGGAATCGGGTCAGTATTAGGAACCTACAACACCTTATTTTGTTGTGAATGTTTATAAAAATGTTTTTCCTTGAGGGGGATGTAATTTTAGTTGAATTTCTTATAAGCAGTCAAAAGCTTGCAACATTTCATCTCCTTTGTTTGTAAAATAATGGAGCTGTCAAATTGAGGCCTAGTAACATTCAGACTTCACTGAATGTTTTTTTCCTGACATGCAGCTTCTTAATTTGTTGCATAACATGCAACATAAATATTTCTCCTAGATTTATAATGGGTCTACTTGATTGTACAGGTATGCAATCAAAATTATATTTCACTGTTTGGGTCATTAATATTTTGTCATATGATTAATTGTAAGGTTCAAATGCTGGTGAAAGGGATAGTAGCTATACCGAAACTGGTAAGCCCAAACTTCAGGTACCTTCAACCTTGAGAGATTATTAGAATGATAGACGACATGCATGGGCAATAGACTTGTAATATCACTGTTTTCTTTTCTTCCAAGTCAATATAGTCAATAGTATTCACATTTATGTCATTCAGAGAAGTTCCTTAAAACAACACAACAACAATGATAATTTATTAGAAAAAGGGCATTCATTGGAAGGATTGACCAAAACAGAATCATTGCAGTGTGCAATGTTAATTCAATATACTATTGACAGTTATTGTACAATTTGTCTCTTTTGTAGGCAAGCCATCCATTACCACACATGCAAGACAGAGCAAGGCACAGAATGCAGTTGTCTATGCTCCGCCAGATAATGACAATTTACAAGAACCCTCAATTTAACTTAAAGAAACGTGTGAATGTAAACTTCCACGGAGAGCAAGGTGCTGACTTGGGAGGCCCAACTAAAGAATTCTTTCACAGTGCCATTAGTTCCTTGAGTAAAGTTGATCCTGTATTCAATATGCAGTTGTTTGGTGGTCAAGAGGGACATCTAATCACCTTTTATGGAGTAGATGCTGTTTCTTCAGCGTGTTTTCAAGTAGCAGGGAAACTTGTGGCACAGGATTGGTAGGCCTATCTCCTGCTGTAGTTAAATACCTTAACACTGGTTCCTTGGAGGAGGCTGCGACCCTTGTTAC
>BLFN01000068.1:724756-729207 GCA_014634225.1 Acropora yongei | reverse complement strand
CAGGCTTCTATACGCAATTGCTTAAATTGCGTTCATAACTGCGATGATCATAGCGCACATGATTTCAAAATCCGCAGTTCAATATATGGAACATTTCATATATCACTTCAAAGCTTTCTCTCGCGTAGGAACGAGGCTGTGGAATGAACTTCCGGCTCGTATGCAGTCTCTACCTATGAAGACATTCAAAAATGAGCTTCATAATTTACTTCTATCGGTCCTAGAACAATGTGATGACTACCTAGACACAGACCAAATTACATTTGCTTTAAATAAGAGCGATCACATGAAACGCTGGCTATGAGCATGCTCACACACTGCGTTCTATTGCTGGATTTAGAGAAAATTAGCAAAATTTAATGGAAAATTATCAAAAGTGACATCTAATTTTTATTTTTATTTTTTTTAAAAAAAAAAGAAAAAATTGTAGTAGAGGTATTGTACACAGTTGACCCGCCTAGATTAGATTTACTATTTGGGAGCCAACTGTAAAAAAGCTAAGAATTGTAATGTTATATTGTGACAATAAAGTTAAAACGTTCTAAAAGTTCTATGCAGAAACAAGTCGAAAAAATGTTTGATATAAGAGTAGTGACAAGTACTCATTATCGATAAGAGTACAGACCACGAAAAACCACGATTTTGAATTGTTTTTCACTACAATATCAACGTCAAAGAAAATGTTTTTTTCAGAGCACGAACTGGAAAAGGCATTGCGTGACGCAGTGTGGTATTAACTCTTATCACCACGGCCAATTAGCCAAAAGGATTGCGAGATTAGCAGGAATCGTGTTAGAAATCAAAATAACTGCTTTTTGTCCACTTTGCTTATGCTACATGTATTTAATCTTGTTAAATTTGCCTATTTATAACTTGCAATCCTTTCTTGCTAATAACAGAAGGTCGTGGAAACAGCATCAGATGAGAAGGCAGAGCACAGTCACCAAGAAGAGGAAGATTATTTTGTATGGAACAGCACTGGACCCGAGAATTCAACTGATAAGGGCAGTGAATGGGACTCAAGACCAAGAACGAATCACAAAGTGATGACCAAGGGGACGAGCCTTCTCAAGAAGGAATAGAGAAAGAAAGCAGGTATGATTGAGATTAATTCTTTAGTTGCATTCTCATTGTTCAGAGACCTTAGTGTACATTGTATTTTTGGTTGTTTTGCAAAGTTGGTTTTAAAGTGCCTGTCACCCTTAGCTAATACCTTTATTTCGCAAAAGTAGATGTAGAAAATAAACAGAAAAAAGGCGGCAAAATGGGATTTAGAGTAAATCCAGACTTTAAAAAGCCGATCAAAATCATGGTTCTCGGAGCAAAGAGAGTGGCTCTCGTAGGTTGTGAAATCAACCCGGGATCTTGGCGATTACAGGCAACAAAACACAACAAAGAAATAGAGCGAGTTAAGCGTGTTTTGCACTTTGTTGGTCTTCTTCTTCTTCTTCTTTCAAAATGTCAGAAAGCGACTCTAATTCCGATTACATCTATGATACTGATTATTCAGAGTACAATTTTATCCCTGGCTACGTCAGCATTGATGATATTGAAGTTGAAGATGATGAAAATTTCAGCTTCGGCGTACAACAAGTTGAACCAGACCCAGATAACTACAAACCCTACGAGGATGACCTGATAGCAACTGAAGAGTGCCTTACAGCATACACAAAAAGGCAAGAAACTCAAGTTGAGTTCTAACGAAAGCTCCGGGATCGTTACGATGAGAAACATCTCGTAAATTCGTGGTGAGTTAGACGTAGAGTGCAGTGTGTCCTGTTATGTTTGTTCTACATTGATTAGTCGGTATCCAGTGAGTTCGATCGAAACCAAAGGTCAGTACGATCGAAGCAAAGGTTTCGATAGAAGAGTAAGTGATGATAAAAACTGAGACTCAATGCTTGATTATTCCTCGTTAGTTTATCCACTGCCAAGTTGCTATCACTCGGTGTCCAGCTGACCACTTCATCTGTACTTTGCATCTCTTGATCTTTCTTGTCCTGTTCAACCGATTCACTTTGAGTGAAAATCTCACTGCTACAGGTGGAAATATTAAGGGTTTCCGTGGACGTCAAATTCTGCATCCTCCTTTTCCCATTCTTGAGCATCTATAGAAATGAAAGATGAATTCTTACGTATATCAGATGCTTTTCTCCGGTGGCATTTACTATGTCCGCAGTAAAGATAAATAAAAAAGTTTGAAACAATTGACAGAGATTCTTTAATCTTACCACCCGTTCAAGATGACGCTTTGCACTTTCAGAGACCACTGCTGTTTTAGTCACCGCTTCTGCATGGATTGATGGCAGAGCAGTTACGCCGATTTCATCGCGTTTGTCTTGGTACGATTGGCTTGTTGGTTACTTCAATGACGTAGGTGAAGCATTGCATATGGTCTTCTTCAGTGAGGTGTTTCGACCATATTGAGGAATTTCGTGCAGGCTCCCACTTTGCTCTCTTTTGTTTCACGAAATCAACCCACTTCTTTCGACATTTCGTTGCTTCAGGGTGTCCGTCGTCGAGAAACGTATGGCTTTTAAAATTAAGCCCTTCTGCACATCTGGGAAGGCAGAACACCCACCTGGCATATTTCGCGTAAGAGACTTACTATACAATCTGCTATACTCTCAAACCGACACACCGAGTTGACCTCACAAGCTTTGTTAGAGCCCAGTCTCTCAATTGCTCCTTTTCGATTCAATATGGCAGAAAATTTGCGTGAAATTGGTGATTTCATCCTCTGAAAAAAAAAATGTTGGAACACAGAATAACTTTTATTTCTCCAGAAAAGTTCATTGAAATTCTTAAATTTTCGAAATGTAATACAACTGGGTAAGGGTGATAGGAGCCACTGTATGATAGGCACTTTAACATAATTCTTTGTCTTTATTCAGTTTCTACTGTGAGTGCTACTTTGTTTGGCCACTTTGTGCTGCAGTTCACTGAGGAGTTTTAAATGCCACTATATTAATAAATGGTTTTTCCTGCAACACAATACATAATTACTGTGGTGAACATTAATTTTCAATTTCCTGTATTGTCACTTGTTTGTTTATTGACCATTCAAATTGTGTTTGTCCAAGTTAACTGTCTGTTTCCATTTGATGTTAGAGAGTTGACCCAGAAACCCCACATTTATTGTCTTTTCCAATATGTCGGTTCAGCTGTTCTCTGTGTTTTGCTTCAATTGCAAGGCAAACAGGCCATCTGCAACAATGAAGCAAGATGGGACCATGGTCACTGTAACCCAAAGTTGTTGTCGGTGTCTGGATCAGTATGTCTGGAAATCCCAACCACCTCCTGTTCGTGGCAAATACCCTATTGGCAATCTGTTGTTGAGTTTTGCCGTTTTGATGTCTGGAGCTTCTATAAACAAGGTGTTGCTGGTATTTCGCCACATGGGGCTTTATGTGTATCCTGCTCATACTTGCTTTAGGCACCAGAAATCCTTCCTTTTTCCTGTTGCTCTTCATTTCTGGGAAACTTACCAAGCAAACGTCATCAATAAAATAAAGCAGTTGAAAGATGTGTCATGGACTGGAGATGGGCGATTATGTGGGGAATTCTGCAAAGTTCGGGGTGTATACCACGTTCTGTACACAACAATCATGAAAATAGTTCAGAATTAGTTCAGGAATGCCTACAGATTATTTTTCTATTGACTACCAATTTTTGTTTATTATTATTGTTTTAAAATCTATCTTTTAATTTCCATTGGGGATTAAATATTTATACAACATAGCAATGACTGTCAGAAATAATAAAATAATTTGTCTCAGTCGAATGAAACCATTCTGAACTTGACCTATTTGCTGCAACTTACTTACTATTTTTTTCTTTTATAGTTCTGCGAATCTCCATACTAAACCACACAAAGGATTGGAAATTCATGGCGATTGAAGGTGGGGGGGTCTCTAAGGTCAAAAAATTATTTATGAAACTTACTCAAATTTCTGAAGGGGTGGGGGTGTTGAAAGAAAATCCCTTTGATGGGCGCGACATGGGTATTTTATGGAACTACACTGTCAAAAACCTCCGCTGCCATGCAGCTAATATCTCTTTAGAGAAAAGGCTTCAGGAGAAAACCTCGAGGAAAAATCTGGAGCTGGAGTCCCATAGGCAGTTCGTCGTTGTAATCAATCTTCTTCTGCCAACTCCTGCGACGTCAATGGCCCCGGACCGTACCGGCCCTGCCGTTCCGTCCGGACCAGTCATCGCCATAGAGAGGGGGGGTCCTGCTAACTGGGCAAGAGCTGCTCCTCCATATCCCCCTGCCCTGGCCTGTACCCTGGAGAGGACACTCCAGCTTCGCCTCACAGCGTCGCACCAACAAGGAAGGCAGCAGTTGCCGGTTATGAGCCACAATGCTTGATTTGCGTAGATTGTGGCACCAAGGGTCACTTATGTCGCAGGGAGGGGGCTTCAGATCTCACTGGCGAGCTACCGCCCGC
>BLFN01000068.1:624712-627212 GCA_014634225.1 Acropora yongei | reverse complement strand
GTTCTTTATTTACTACATATTGTTTAATTAAACTTGTAATCAAGTAAGCTATGATCCTCACAGTTATGGATGCAATTTTTGCAACGGCGAAGAGAAGCCTGAAAGAGTCAGGGCTTCAACTGGGTTGAACCCGTCACCTTGCGATTCCGGTGTGATGCTCTAACCCAACTGTGCTATGTATGCTTCACTTCATATAAAATTTCATCGTGATTCATTCCTCACGGGAACATTAGAATCCACACATGACCAGCTCCCAACATCAGTGGCTTCTTAATCCCCACGAAACTCATGCTTTTCCCATAAAACGAATGAGGGCAAAAGAAAGCGCAAGCAAGTCCTGGGCCACGTGCCACTGACATGTCACCAAATCTTTCATTGAAAGCGCTGAACACTGAAAAATTGTTTTTGTGGAGGAATAGGGTTTTTTGTTTCATAACTCTGACTTTCGGCAAGTTTAAGATCGGAAAGGGTTCAATGTGGCCTGGAAATGTGCCAGGACAGCAGTTGAAAAGGAGTCTCAAGTATAGTTTAGCAATTTACCATTGCAACCTTGTATGGAGAACATGGACAAAAAGTGTTTCAGGGCACATGTGTTTTTAAAAAAGAATTCATATATTTGTTGTTGTTACAGTTTAGATAAGTGAATCATAAAAGAAAAATTGCAATAGCAAAATTATATGACAAACAATGTACATACAGTTTTTTGAATGAAAATCACAAGCATCAATACTATTTTGACCCTATTTATATAGACAGCATTATGCCAAAAGTATAATGATATTTTTGCATCACGATATGCAAACACTAGTGTAGATAAACACTGGCCGGGGAAACTGGGACCCAGGTGATCCCATGAAAATAACTGCACCCTCTCCCTGCTTTGTACACCAGCGTGCGACAAGCAAACCTCTCGTCAACATTTTCTGGCAAGTTATTTCTACTTTAGTTTTTCTCTTTATGGGCCAACCATGGGTTCTCATCTTGCGGCATTCATTTATTCACTATCTCCGGGATTTTATAGTTAAAAACGACCCGGATTACCATCTTAACTTGCACCTTACCGACTCGGTAACAGTTCAATGGCATGGCGTGGGAGGTCGAACTATTGCTAAGGTTTGCCAGTGTGATCTAGGCAAAGTAATTCGTTTTTGCCCAGACATTGTATTTCTCCAAATTGGGACCAATGACCTAGCACAGCATGGGATGTTCCCGTTAACCGTGGCTTCGGCCATAGAGGTATTTGTTCGTGTTCTTCATGACGAATATGGAGTTCGCCTTTTATGTGTAGGGCAGACCATCAGAAGCCACCTTGTTGGAAATTTTAATGACAATGTCCGATTGCTTTCCCAGTATCTTAAGACTGTGCTGGAGCTGCTTCCCTTTGCTATTTATTGGATAAATAGAGGTTTCTGGAGTGCTTACTTGTCTTACGATGGTGTACATCTCAATAGGGAGGGGCAGCATAAATTGTTTAAAAGCATTAGGGGGCAGTAATTCAATCCTTAAATTCTTAAATGACATGCAGATATTTTGAGCCCACACCAGTCCTATTTACCTTTATGCATTCAGTCGGTTTTCTTTCTTCCTTTGTTCACCTTCTATTGACCATGAGTTCTCATTGACTGTAGATGCTTGGGGCCTGAGAGCATTCCTTAGGGAGTGGCCATCCCTGATTTCGATCATGGTCTTTCATGTCATTTTGCGTTATTGTGTGCTAATGAGTGTACAACCCATATCAGCCGTCAAGATGACACGCCCTATCACTCAGCACTTTCTATTGAAGATGTTTATGGACTCAGACATGAATGCTATTCCAAATTGCACATCTTATCTGGTGTTCCAGCATCCGGCTTATTTTGAATTATGTCTGTAATGTAGCTTTAGCATTCTGTCCACTTTGCTGTAGTTTAAAATACACCAATCTTCTATTTAAAAAAACTCTAGCTAAGTTTTACATGCCAAACTTTAAGTATGCCTCCAAGAAGAAAGAGCCGCCAACTGTGTTGGATGCTACAGAAGTTCAATTTGTACCGGATCCAGTGGAAATCCAACCCCAACGAGTTGTTGCTGCTTTTACTGGTAAGGATATTAACTGTTCCGACGCGCGGGTGTCTACCCTCATTGCTGCTGTCTGGACAGCCATACAATCTACCAGTGATGTGCAGCCCCCCAATGTTGTTGAAGCCGCCATCCACGACGATGTCTCTTAGATTGCTAGCGGATCAGGTGGTGAGGTTCTGCTTCATTCTCCGTTATTCCATAGTATTGCAGTTCCTTTAGGTAGCCGCATAAACGCTGAAATGGAAGATTTGGGCACAAGAATTCGCTGATTTTGGGTCTCTATTGGATCCTTCACCTAATCCCGACAAATATGCCTTGTCTTTCACGGAACCTTCTGGCGGTAGTCCTAAAACGCCTCAGTTTACTTTTGAACCTGCTCAAAACCCTAAAAAGGTGTCTTCCAGCAATGATTGGGGCTCAGCATTTGACACTTTTGTTG
>BLFN01000068.1:367184-372184 GCA_014634225.1 Acropora yongei | reverse complement strand
AAATCTAGTAAATAAGAAATATAATAAAAATTTAAAAAAATATTATTCTGTAAAACTGGGTAAAACACCCGACTGCTGTAAAATATTGACTGGAATTTGAACTACAAACCTACGTTTCCGTCTCGTGTCGGATTTAAAAACCAGATGCTTTAAACAAGAATATTTTGCCTTCACTCATCAATTGTGGGTAGATTTAGAATAACATTCCAAACATTGCAACTTTCGTAAGCAGACTTTTGTGCTCGAGAAACATCTCTGGAAAAGAAAACTCTGGACTCGATCCGGCGTGCGGTTTCCGGGTAAAAGCCTTTGTTGTCAGGGTAATTGGGCATACCTGGAAAACAGACCAAATTGTGCCTTGACAAGTGTTGATAAATCTCAGACAAACCAGCTAGTACTGTACCATAAACGAGATTATTCGTTAAAATTGAACAAAACACTCGACTGCTGTAAAATATTAACTGCACAAGTCAATAGCCTTTTTGGCGTAGCCTCAAGCGCTAAAATCAGACGAAAAAAACACATTTTCTTCCTGGCTCCGGTGCACCGGTGCACCGTAGTGTCTGGATGGGGCATGCTCGCACACGATTTACGGGCTGCCGGTAAAGGTTCTGTTAAGGTGATTCCTCAGTATTGCATAGCGCATCCCTACTGCGCACGCTATTTGCGTCATTAGCGCGCGCACATGAGCGCGTGCTCGTACAAAACGTAAGAGATTTCCCTCAAAGTAAGCTCGATAGCGAAATAAATGCTCCTTTTCTCCTAAACAAGCATGGTGACCTATATTTTTTATTACATAAAAATATTGCACATATTGTCATCTTTAATTTTTTAAAAATATAAAAAAATTTATCGGAAGGAAAAAAAGATATAGCCGAAAGCGTGCGCAAAACCGTTACTCCAACATGCAAATTGTGAACAGGAAAACAACAACTCTACGAACGCTTTACGTCCACGTCGTTTTAAATGGTGTGATTTGTCCCCAAATTTTATATCATATTGTTCTATATGCTCGACACTTTCTACTTGTTAAGTTTTTTTTCAAGTGTTACTTAAATAAAGTATGTTTCGAGCTACCGCAAAATGTAAGGTGATCCGATAAATGATGCGCGTGATAAGCACTAGGACAGGCATAAATGGAGCAAGATTGGCCCATCATATCTCTTGAGCGAGAATGGTGACCTACCATTTTTATTGTCTTTTTCGAAACAGTGCTTAGTAGAGACCTTTCGGGGAAAATTTCAAAAAAATTCATCGGTAAAGTTAATTTCTGAGGAATCACCTTAAGTGCACGAAGGAACGATCGATGCAGTTCGGGGTAACCAACACCACTCAGTTCGAAAAAATGCGTGACGGGAAAGAGGTGTGCAATGATGCGGAAGTGAAGGGGAATTTATACCTTGCGATGCACGTAGGTACCTTAGCTACGGGAAAAATAAAGTTACCGTCTATCACGTTGGAGAACACGCATGTCCTGTTACCTTGATGCAGGAAAAAAAAGACATCAAGACTGTCTAGCAACTGGTCGCGGACAACCCAAATATAAAGCCTTCTGAAATACAGGCCAACTTTTTTTCTTTCCGCCTTTCAGCGAGAAATGGACTGGGACGAGGTTGAGAAAGAAGCCGCTGCTAGCATGGGCAAGAAACGTATTTCTAATATAAAGCTGAAGGTTAAGAGAGACATTCAGCCGTTTGGTCATAACTTTGAGGCAGTCGTTTCGTTCAAAGAGTATTCGGATAAACGGTATTTGCTATATATTTATAAGGTGAACGACAGAAGAGGAAATCCCGACAAGCTCTCTTTTGTCTTTAAGACGAGTTCTACAAAAGCAAGCATTGCTTTACGCATGGACAAAGACGGCAAGGATTTTATGAAAAACAAATTCTGTTTTCTTTTTTTTTTTTTTTGACGGAAAACGAAAGCGTTGCAGGGGTTTTATCACCTTAACTGCATCAGTATATCATCCATTGTCACGAAAACAGATCCCCCTGGCGATCATGGACACACAGAGGGAGAGGATACAACAAATGTTGAATTGTTTTGGACGCTTTTTAAGGAGGCGCTAGGAAAAGTGGCAAACGATCCTTTAATAAAATTCAATCCAATTGGTTTGTGTAGCGATATGGCGGGTACTAACCTAGCGGACATTTCGAGGGTTTATGGGATTGCAAGCCTAATAAAATCGTGCAAGTTCCACTTTAAGGACCATCGCAACAAAAAAGCACAAAAACTAGACCCAGATAGTGCCGAAGAGTTTAAAGGACTTTGCGATAGACTGCTGCAAAGTACGGCCGTAGAAGGTTATGAATCTGCAAAGAGATGCATGGGCGACTTCGTCAGTGCAAAAGAGGACAGAGCTTTCTTAGTAGATTGGGTTTCTTTGTGGCACGACAGACATGGGTTCATTTTTCGCGCATTTACTGTACATGGTGCACCGCAGATGAATCAAGCAGAGGTGATCCACGCTGGTTGGGTGCACAGAGACCACCCTACTTTATCACTGCTAGATGTAAGTCAAGCGGACACACCAGATTCTTTGTTGCTTGATGTTGAACTAAAAATATACCAATCCGGTTCTGCATCGGGTGCGAGTGGCCCTTCTTTTGCTGATCGACAGAGGAGGAGAAATGCTGCTCAGATAAATAAAGCCCGCTCCATAGGGAAGGAGATGTTTGCAGCTGAAAATGAGAAACACGGCTTATTGATTGACCCGCAATCGTCACACCGTCCTAGCCGTGGAAAAAAATCGAAACGGAATCCGAAAAAGTATCTTGAAAAGAGTGAAGTTAACACTACTCCCACACTACAGCAACCAGATGTTGTTACACCTATAGCAGCACAGATGTCCTCTGAAGCTCTGCAGATACCCTCGCAAATGCTGCCGCAATATGCACTTCCACAAGGGTTCCCTCGCATACTGGCTCCCCAGCTATCAGCGCACCTACCTTTTCAGACCCCCTTGGCATACAACAGCTTGAAGTAGCACCCTCGCCTCCTGGTCCAAGTTCTCATCCGATACCTATGTGGGTGCATACCCATACCCATTCATTTCAGCGAAAAAATACTTTGGGATCATGGTCACTTTAGCAACCACGTTAACAGTCCTTCTCAAGACTATTCGCTCTGACGAAGGGCTAACGCTCGAAACGTCAGCTTTCTAAATCTTTCACGGTGGTAATTCAACCTTTATCAACTCGTTTGATAAAACCAAATTTTTGTTTTGATCTCTCCCACCGACGCAGCAGCACAGTTTCTTTAGAAACTAGAAATTAATTTACTTCTCAAGACTTCACTCATCAACATGAACTTGATTCGACCAAGGTATCTCCGCAAAATCTAAATGTTTTTTTTTTTTTTTTTGCGGATATCATGCAGGGGAAAAACGAAGGGTTTGTGACTATCAAAGCACTTTCTCGTTTAAAAGTCGTCTGTTTGTCGACATAATCACACACACAAGAAAAAGATCACACTTTTCTACTCATGCATTTTATTCCTTTGAAATGAAGTTTTTTTTGTGGTTAATATAAATGCAGCGTGAGGGGAATGAATTTCCCGAGATACACCCTAATACTCAAATAATAACTAATTATCGGTTCTGAGTGTTTCTGATAAAATGCACAGCGATTTTATGAACTAATTTAATGTTAAACAGACTAATAAATAGTGGTGGTATCCTTTCTACAATATTAATAAAATCTTTTGTGTTCTAAGCCAAGCAAATAAATAGCATGATCAAAGGTTCTAATCAGTACTTTTTTCATGCATAGTCTAATAACTCAAATGGAAAAGAAATATTTTCACTACAAGAACAAGACACAATTCCTAGTGAATCCTCCTGTAAAGTACTGATGGTTACTTTTAAGCTGACTAGCAATTATAAGTTGCTGAGGTTTGGAATAATGGAAAGCAGACATATTTGCAATGCCCGACTTAGGTGTGTTAATGTAAGCACCTCTATGGTGGGTGGTGTTGCGCTGTTTTTCAGTCACCCCTTTTAGTGTACCTTTTCAGTCTTTGCGTTCTTGTGTCACTTTCAATCTTCAATTAAAGCCACAATAGTATTTTGAGGTATATCGATAAGGTGTCTCATAAACTCCGGTCCAAGCCGTGAAATAGACATGCCAAATCTTAGAAGATTTGCCAGTTGAACTATGTTTTTACTTGAGTGCGGAAGGTGACTGACCCTTAGAAAATCCATGATTAAAAGGAGACACGAGGGAAATATCAACATTTAGTCACCCAGTTGAAGTATAGAACCATTTTCCTGATTGACAACCCTTCGACATTATCCCTTCATGGCGGCCAGAGTAACGGCTGTTTAAATGACGAGATTAATATTCATGATCTTATTGTGTACTAATAGCTTTTTGTTCAACTAGTGATGTCCAACGGGAATGCAATCGCACAACAGGTGGAGCGTGCACGAAGACGCAGGAAAAATGCATATGGCGTTTCTTTACCGCTGCTAAAACCAATAAATGCGGAAATCTAATAATAAGGTACGATATTAATCTCTAAAGTTACACTTGCAATAATGAATGATTTTACAGTTTTTTTGTTTTGTTTTTGTTTTGTTTTGTCTTGTTTTTTTTGTTTTGTTTTGTTTTTTTGGTATGTGGTAGTTATTTAGAGGGTGTCAATGGGGTTCACTCTCTTCCGTAGAAAACATGTGATTCCTTGCTACCAAAGCGGAGAAGTAGCAAACTAAAACCTGCACAAACGAAAGTTGATATATTAGCGGATTAAAAAGATGGAAAGAAAGGAGTGAATTACTTTTGAGAAGGTCAATAACGAAGTTGTTATACCTTGGATAAGACTCTTCATCTCATTTTGCTATTTCTGCCGTCGCTTTATATTTTAGCGGTTGCGTGCCTTAACGCATGAGGATTGCTGAGCCTGTACTGTCTTTGTGGTGTTTCTTTGTTTTTTTTAGTTTCAGGCCTTTTACAGCCTGTTTACTGACAAAATAAATTGATGAAGCTGTTTACTAAATAGAG